>SJYC01064276.1:0-37394 GCA_006408675.1 Madoqua kirkii | reverse complement strand
GTTTCCACAGCCACATGAGGCCCTGGGAGCCCCAGGAGCATTGGGAGATGAAGTTCAGCTATCTGTTCTTTTGACAGCCTTATGCGGGTTTCATCTTAAACAGTGTCAAGAACCTGGAGATGCTGTGGCAGCCCGTGTTACATGGTTACCGGCACTGTACCATGGCCATCCACATGGTGCACCAGGACAGGAAAGACGTGGCCTGGTGGGAGCTACTGGAGCAGAGCCTCGGAATGAGCCCCACCCAGATCCAGGCCTTGCAGGAGAAATTCGGCCATGGAGTGATTGTAGGTAAGTGACACCCTGCCTCCTGCTGCCTGCATGGGCCCTGGCACTGCCCTGGGTCTCAGCTGGGTTGTACTTATTCGTTTTCTGTTGAACTAGTTGCTGGGGT
The DNA here is from genome assembly GCA_006408675.1 of Madoqua kirkii. Classification (NCBI taxonomy): domain Eukaryota; kingdom Metazoa; phylum Chordata; class Mammalia; order Artiodactyla; family Bovidae; genus Madoqua; species Madoqua kirkii. The sequence goes on along the minus strand of SJYC01064276.1, from coordinate 37,000 downwards.
TGGGCGTGGGGGCTGAGGTTTCTTCAGAGGGACAGCGAGGGTCCATGGACTGGGAACTGGTGGCACAAGGTTCCTGATCACCACTCTGGGCCTCAGTCCCCGTTTGTGCTTGAGGCAGAAGCAGGTCCAGGACTGAATGTGGTGCTTGTCTGTGTGTGTGTGTCCCCACATGTGTATCTGTGTGCCTGGCAGAGACCATGAGAGGCAGTAAAGCAGCCAGCCTGGGTTCCATACCCACATTGCCTGAAGCTGGGCCTGAGCAAGTCCCCTGACTCCCCAGGGGTGAGGCCCCACAGCAACACCTGTCTTCTGATAAATCCCTTGGGGACCTGATGTCTGCTGGCCCTCTCTGGGGCCCTCCTGCTCTGTCCCTGTGGCCTGCAGTGGGAAGACTGCCCATGTCCGGGTGGGTTCCTGGAGCACCAGACCTCTCCCTTTCATTTCACTCCCTCCCTCACTTGGCCTCGCCCCAAGTTCCCTTTGCCGAGGTTAGCCCTCAGTCAGAGGGCCCAGTTCACCCTCAGGTTCCCTCCACGATACAGTCTTAGTCTCAAGCAGGTGCAACTTTGAATGACCTTGTTCTCATTCTGTGTCCTGTCTTTGCACACAGGTCTTGTGGTCATTGGTGGCATTTTGCTGTACCTAGAAAACCCAGGTCCCAGCTAGCTGCAGGAGCTGGAGAACCAAGCTCTGCTACCTGAACTGTGACAGAAGTACGTGACTGCGCTCGCCAACCCGCACTGGCTGCTGCAGCCCGTCCCTGGGAGGGGCAGAAAGGACATCTTCTAGGTGGACATCCCCCAGCACCTGATCCCCTTTGGGCAGGAGGCCTGTCCAGACTGGGCTTTTGAGAGGAAAGTGACTAAGAGACCAGCACATGGTGATACCATGCAGTCACCACCGCACTCTGGACTTTCCCATCTGGTTGTGTCTGAATCAGCCCTGTGCTGCAGTGCCTAGTTGGTATGGGGCCAGGGGCAGGGACTCTCCTTGTGTGATGCTGCTCTGGACTCAGCGAGAACTCCGGGACTTTGAGCTTTATGAAATGATGGTCTTGCCACTCATTTTGGCCCTGCTGGGTCTGGGTGGTTGAGAGAAATGTGTTGTTTGGAAACCGGTTAGTGTTTTTCCCTCTCTGTTCTGGTCCAAACTCCCTGATATTGGAACAGTGTCCAGGGGATGATGGGGGAAGGCCAGGGGTGGGGCTGAGCATAAGCAGGCAGAAAGGCCCACAGGCCCAGAGACAGGCCGTGGTTTGTCCTTGCATGTGACACTTGTCCTACTGTAAAGTGTCCCTTGGCTCTCAAACTATGTGTGTTGGATGCAGTGCCTGGCCACCTCACATCCAAAGATAGGCTTTTAAATACAGCTGTGAAGACAGAGTGACAAGGGCTGGTGTTCACCTTGTAGAAACCTAGTATTTGTCTTTGGCTTTGGGCTAATGTGTTTGCAAGGCACTTAGTGGCTGGGGTGACCCTGCTTTCCAGTGAGCCTCTTGAGGAGGCCCCTGGATAGGGAGCTGGGATGCTCAGCTGCTGATCAGAAACTTCCTTCTGCTGCAGAGTGTATGGATCATGGAAGGTGACACCCTCAAGGTCAGGAGCCCAGCTGGGCCGTCTGCTGAGCAGCAGGCAAGGCCCAGGGACCAGTCCATCCTGGGTTCGCCTCAGCACTTGGCTCATGGGTCAGACCCTTAGATGAGCCTGTGAAATGCTGCTGTTTCAGATGAAAACGGACCATGGGGACCAGACTAAAGATGGCCTGGGGCATGGGCTTCCAGCCTCTTCTAGCTCACCCTGTGCCATGTGTGAATACAATGGACAAATAGAAAGAACACAGACTCATAGTTCTCGTTTGATTGTTTATTTACTCCAGTGGAGTTTTGCTTGAATTTATTAGAGCCAGAAATCTACTTTTGATTATAAGAGAGCTCTTTTGAGTGTCCCTAGGGATCTGGCAGCTCAGGGATTGGGCTTGTTCTTGAGCTGCTCACAGAGGGTACACTTATAATCTGAAGACTCTCCCTGATCCTCCTCCTCCTCCTCAGGGGCCTCTTCTGGGGCCATGACTAAAAGGCCTGCCATCAGGATGGAGTAACGGGTGTTGTACAAAGTCATCACTGATTCGTGATCTGTGTACACCGAGGGGCCCTTGGGCAGTTTCCCTGGGCTGTCCCTTTCAGCAGTAGCCGAGGGCACAGATATGGCATTGCTGGATGTGCCCTCTCCACTGGGGCTGCCCTGATCATTGGGGAGATGGTTTCCCCCAGCCCACCTGGCTACACTGCCCATAGACCAAAGGTCAGAGAATGCCAATGAGCACTGGCTTGGGGTTCTGCGAGCAGTTGGCATCCCCTTCTGGACTTTGTTGCCAGCCTCTTGGGTGAACTCGTGGTGATGGAATTGAAGAGAGTGTCTGGTTCCCCACACTCGCTTCTTTCTCTTTGGGGTTGTTGTTGTGGGGGTGGCAAGCTGAGAAGTTGTTCTGGGGTTGCCTTTCCTCTGGATGTTCTGCAGAAGGAGAGGCTTGTCTCTCTGAAAATTGGAGTTTCGATAGATCTGAAAGGAAATGAATCACTTTAGCCATGAGAAGGGAGAATAACCCTTCCTCACCACTTCCTCCCCACAACACTCCAGGTCGTGCCTAAGTATAAAGACAAGGTGTCTTCATTCCTGGCAGGTTATGAGGCCCTAGCATGTCGCTCCCTAGAGCTCCCCCAGGGCTGTCTTCACTTGAGGTCTTACTGGCCCTCCCTGACATCAAGTGGCCCCTCACTGTCTGGAGTCACCGCCATGGATCCTGTCTAAGAGGGGTGGTGGAACACAACAGACCCTGCTTTCTCTTCTTTCCTTAACCACCAAGCAGTGAGAGAACAGCATTCTCCTGGGAAATGAAACCCGTCCAGCAGTCAGCTCATCTAGTCTAGTCTCCCCAGAAGGGCTTTCTACATTACCATGAGCTTCTTCCCTGCAGAGTGACTCGAAGTGCGGATTTTCCTGAACCCGTACAGGTTCAGTTCGCGGATAAAGCTTTTGATGCTCTCTGTCTCAAAGATCTGGTCTGTGCCTCTGTGCTGGAGTACCTCCATCTGGAAGAGATCTGCCTCGATGACCACTGTATCTCCCTCATCATTCCAGTGCACAGAGGTGAAGGCCGCATCCTCCACAATCCTCCAGAGCTTCCTGGGGAAGGACAGCCCAAGGACAGCGCTGTTCTCTACTTCGTTGGCCATTTCTGGGTTTGGGCCCTGTGTGGGCAGATTGTCACAGAGGCCTGGATCTGGGCTCTTGGGCTGCTCACCCTGCTTCTCCAACGCCTCTGCTGAATCCAGGTTTGGATCTGGGGAGGAATCACAGGTGTCCCCTGCTACAGGCTCCCTGTCAGTTGATAGGATCAGCAGGGCTGCCTGTGCCTCTTGGGAACTCTGACTAGCCATGGAGCTGGTCTAGCTAAGGAACATTATCTATCCAAGCAGTGAATGCTCAGGGAAAACGGGCCTCAGACCATGGTCGAGGTGCCCCATATATACTCTCTGTAGATTCTAGAATCTGGGTCTTGGGACAGGCAGCCAATTAAGTGGTCAGCTTCCTTAACTGTTTCATGATGTCACAGAGGTGATGTGGAGAGGCAGCCCTGGACCAGTGTGGAGGGGACGGGATCTGGGGATGGAGATGGGATCCCCAGCTTGTCTCTTGTCTGAAAGTACAGAAAAGTATTTTTCAGGTTGCCTACAAGGGCTCCCCTCTGCTGCCAGGTGCATTGTTTCAGGGGTCAGGCCCTGGCTGGGTTGACAAATGTGTCCCTAACTTCACTCCCCTCACTAATAACGTGCAGGCCTGTGATTGGCTTCTGCTGAAGGGCCAGGCCCTGGTGAGTCCTAGGTCTGCTACCACCAAGAGAAATCCCAGGGGTCAGATGGGCCCCTGGTGACTGTCCTTCCCAGAAGATGGGGTCTGCAGCAGGCTGACGTGCCTTGCCTGAGTTGGTGGTCCCTCATCCTTCCCCCTCTTTTAGCTTTGTTGTCTTCCGGCTGATGCTGCTGATTGGTTGGTCCAGCTCAGTTGGCCCCAAAGTCAGAGTCCAGTTGTCTTGCCCCCACCGCCCCCCAGGTCGAGCTCTCCCCATAGTAGAGCTGTGCTCAAGCACACTGGAGTGACCTCCTGTTCCACTTGACTGTTCCCAAGCACCTGAGACACAGATTCCCCAGGATGTCATGAGGGAGGGCAAAGCTAGGTGCTCACTGAGCTCGCAGCCTCCCAAGCTGTGCCCACCCACAGATATCATCCCACTGCAGATGACAGGCTGTTGTCTTCAGTTTCCAATTTTTCCCATAAACACCACTCTGGCGACCCTAGAGTGCTCATTTTGGGAACACCTGTGTGTGCTTTTCCCATCCCCTCCCCAGAGCCTCAGATTCAGCCTCCCTGGAGGCTGTTTCAAAAGCCCTGTTGCCTTTCCTCAATGGGGTGGTTGGGTTTCTGCTACTGCCGATCCTGGCAACCCACATCCAATTTGGGTCACTTTGAGTACCTTCTCTTTGAAGGACTTGATTGGGGGCTCAAGGTACAGCCGGTTCTGTGGAAAACAGTCACTTCACTGGTCCTCTCCAAGGCCAACTCTGATCTTCCCTGCCCCTGCCCCTGTCCCCACCACCACTGTGGATCTGTTCTCCGTTACCCAGATGGTAGGCCCATCGAATGATTTTATGGGTTAGGTACTTAAGGGCCCTCCTTTACACACACTCACTCCCAGGGACATGTCTAACTTGTTGAGCTAGATGTGACCAAAGGAAGCCCCCATCTACCTGTATTTGAAAAAGGATGAGAGTCAGGGTGTGGGACTAGATGAAACCTGAGTGAGTCACCAGTCTTTACCACATGTGGGCAGTAGAGCAGTGGGTTTGGAGATGCATGTTCTCTGGTAATTGTGGGCCACTGTTCTTGAAAATCACTGGGAAGGAAACAGACTAGCACTATGGAAAGGCCTGTATTTGAGGACCCTAGGGCATTGTCCCCCAGTTCTGCCAGTAGCAGGGTCATTTTCCCTTTGTGAGGGCCACGGCCTGGTATCTGAAAGGGGGAGAGCTAAGAGGATGTGGAAGAAGCTCTCCCAGGGGCCTTTCTGCTTAATGACTGGTGGCATGGATGAAATTCAGGCTTCGACTTGGGCTTCTTTATGGTCTTTCTGCTTAAAAGCAGGTTGACAAAGCTTTGCTTCCAGCCAGTTCATCTAACTGGGACACAACTCTGGAGGCTACAAACATTGGTGGGGGCCTCTGGTGGCTCCTCTGAGGGTGACAGAAGGTCATGGTATCTGTGGGCAGCCTGGCTATCTGGGCTTTCTTGCTCCCTTCCACCCTTTGGGCCCCTCCTCACCCCCTTGGTCCTGAGGGAGCTGCCTTTTCTGGTCACCCCCCTCCAGGAAGCACCCAGGCCTTGGCAGTGTGTTTGTGTGTCGCCAAGGGGGTCTTTGTCAGCCGTGGCTCAGGACACTTGTGTTGTGCACACACAAGTTCTCATGACATCCAAGGCCTGCCTTTCTTCACCTCACTCTCCTGCCCCTGTGCTTGGTGTCCACCTTCCGGTGTCCCCAGCCCAAAGGCTCTCCAACTGCTCCCTCCCTCACTGCAGCTCTGGAGACCTGGAATCTTGGGAGTCCACCTGTGTTCCCTTCCCTCCCATATAATGGGAACTGGGACCATACAGTCAGGCTTTCCCTCCCTCCTGCTCAGTGATGAGCTGGTCAGCCTAGTAGATTCAATTGGGTGGAGACCTCATGGCAGCAGCAGGGACAGGGCACCATCCTCAGGTTGGAGGCGCTGGGACTGGACAGAAACGCCAACCCCGAGCAGAGTCAGTTCTCAGCAAAGCACAGAGCAGCCCTGCAGAAATTCTGATTCTCCTTGTTCCCTCCCTTTCACAGGCCTGATTTTTGTCAGCTCAGAGGCATCATGTAGCACTGAGAAAAGGAAGGTATGAAATGTCACAAGGTTAGACTGTGGCCTGGGGTGGGCGGGAAGGATGGGGGCTCCATAGGAATTGAGACCAGGGCTCTGAGCCCCCCCTGGCCCTCACTAGCACATGATCCTGAGAAGATGGCCAAGCCCCGTGGCCTCAGTTCTTCATCTGGGAGGCGACCAGGTGTGAGGAACCCCCTGTGTTGGGTTGCAGGATGGACATGAGGGATGAAACAGAGCTCACAGGGCCTGGCAACTGTTGACCCTGTGATAATGGGGCAGGAATCTTTCACACTGTTGCGCCCAGAAAATCCTCCACTCTCCACTGGAAGGGGTTGGCTACTTTGTGGTCCAGAGAAGGTTAGAGAATATACACCTCAATAGGATGTGGAATTCCTAATTAGCCAAACAGGATGTTTCATAAAAAACACAACTAAGAAACTTTTCTACTTAGACTGTAGTGGACCACAGTGTTAGTTGCTCAGTCATATCTGATTCTAGAATTCCACTGATTATAGATTGCCAGGTTCCTCTGTCCATGGAATTCTCCAGACAAGAACAGTGGATTGGGTTGTCATGCCTTTCTCCAGGGGGATCTTCCTGACCCAGGGATTGAACCCAGGACTCCCACAATGAAAGCAGATTCTTCATTGTATGGGTTGCCCAGAAAGCTCCATTTCCAGTTGGAAGACCTATGAAATTTGAGTGTGGAGGAGTGTTCCAGCAGAACCCAAACAGCTCCAGGAAACAGAAGCAGGAACCACTCTTTGCTTGTGTTCCAGGTGGTCTTGCATCCAAACACTTACCTTTCATCATTGCAGCACTGATAAATGTTGATTGCTTGATTACAATGCCCAATTACAATGAAGATACTTAAGAAATAGTTAACATCTTGAGTTCTGGGGCCCCAGGACCAGGAAAGAGAGGCTCCATCCATGGATTTCTGGGCATCACTTCAAGGGAGTGAGACAGGAGTTCTTCAGGATTCCTAGCAGATAATGGGTAGAAAACACCGGCGCCATCCTTGTGGTCAGCAGCAAAGTGACAGGAGACAGGAATCCTTCCATGCTGCCCCAGAAAGAGATCTCTCTGGGGTTTATCCAAGAGCCAAAAGGACACCTTACAGGGATGTCCCATTTCTCCTCACTTCCATGATGCACCTCATGTGACTGTGGCTCCTAGACCATTGCTCCAGAGGTGAGGGTGCCCTGCTTCTCCCAGTGTCCCCACTGCTAGCACAGAGGCTTTCATGGAGCAGAGGCTCCATAAAAGTCTTTTCAATAAATGCACCAGTGAAGAGGGGGCTGCTTGACTCAGATAAATTGCTGCTTCTTTTGATAACCCAGGCAAATCCACATAAACTGAGATCCCTTAGCTGTACAAAATGAGCACACACAAGGTATAAGAAGCAAGAATTCACTACTTTCACTTTTTATTTTCTAATTTTTCCACCAACTATATCACTGCTAAATAAATTCACATTTCCATAATTCCATGTTATCTTGCACAGAATAAAATGAAAGTATTCCTAATCTCTTTTACAAAAGAGGAAAACTCTTCATCTTGAACTGGTTAAGTACAAACACAGTATAATCAACGTCATTGACGTAGTTAGGTACTGGAATGCATTGTCTTCTATAAAAAGGAATAACATTTGAACAATTCCTAAAGAAAACAGAGATGAGCCTCCATGTCATTGTAGAGAACACGAACACAAAGATGCCACACACTGGGTTCCCCCAACGGGCCCGGACCTTCACTGCTGAGAAGGCTGACTGTTCCCTCTTCAATCACAGAGGGAAGAATCAGCCTCCTTTCCTGCCCCCTAGGACAAGCTGCTGGAAGTGGCCTGGAAGGAGCCTGGCTGCTGCTCTGGCTCAGAGTCCTCCTTCCTCCTCCCTCGCAGCCTTTGCAGAGGGATTGGAAGGAGCTGGGACACCTTTAACTAAATCTGTCCAGATATTCCAGGTCTTTAAACTTGCTGGTCTCCACAGAGTCCTGGGGACCTCACAGGAACTTGTAGCAAGCAGGGTCATCATAAGGCACCTGCCGGTACACCAGGTACCCCTTCTGCACCCACACTTGGATCGGCAACTTCCTGGGCTCCCCACAGATGAAGTATTCTTGCTGAGATACACCGCCATCATGCTGAGTGCTCCCCCGATCTCCTCCTCAGGGGAATGGCTGTCCTCCACAGTGATCAGGCACAAGATCACCGCCAGGAGGCCGGCCTTGGGCAACCTCTGTCCATCGCTTAGCATCTCACTGATGGTGAGGCTCAGGAAGGTGACTAGGATACAGGTGTGCTCTCTGGGGTCCACCTCCTTCACCTCCAAGCCAAAGACCAGCTGCAGATACTCTGAAGCCTGATCGAGGACCACCAGGAAATGGTCCTGGTAATCTTTGCGCACACTATTCAGCACTTCTGCCTTTGTGATCAGCTCCTTGGCAAGACACCTGCTGAGCAGGAATTGCACCAGCTCATTCTTCTTCACCCACAGTGCATCTCAGAGCCAGGATCTGGTATCTTCCTGGTCACGTGAGGTGCTTGGCACTTCATCTTGCCTGCTGAGGTCATGGTCTTCATATTGGCTCCCTGGAGTGGCAGCCAAGAGAGCAGGAGAGGGCCAGACACCCAGAGGGCTCTGGGGGAGACTGGGTGTTGCAGCAGCAGCCACTTCCTCCAGGGTGCCCCAGACCGAGAGAAGGAAGAGAAGGTAGCTGCATCTCCTTCCCCTACTTGCTCCTCCTCCCTCCACTTGCTGCTGCTGCTGGAACTCCTCCTCCACATCCTCCTCCTCCACCTCTTGCTCCTGCTCATCCTCCTCCTCCTCCACCTCCTTCTCCTCGCCCCAAATGAACTATGCCTCCATCAGGCCGTCTTCCTCTCTTGGATCCTGAAAGACTCTCTCAGGCTGGCAGAGTTCATGCATCCCTTGCATGATGACTGGGGTTGACGTGCAGACAGGAGTGAGAAAGGGAGACTGATGGGGACCCTGGGCCTGTGGGAGAGGGTAGTTGTGAATGCCCTCAGCTGAGAAACCCACCCTGGGTGCTCTGACTCAGGCCACTTACAAGTCTCTTCTTGAGGGGTGCTCTCTGGCCTCATAGAGGAGCTCATCCTCAGCAGCCTAACCCCTGGCTACCTGAAGGAGGATGTGAGGTGGCTCACCAGTGTGCAGTCAGCACAGCTTGAGGTTGTGGGGCTGACATGGGGGGATTAGGGTTTCTGGGGTCCCCACTGTTCTGGGATGTGGAGTCCCTGGTACACACTCAGGGTAACCAATTCACCTTGACTCTTGGCACTGCCTGGACCTCCTCAGCTCTCTGAACTATGGACTCGGGCCTCAGATATCCACCTTTGACTCCTGGTTCCTGGAGCTCTGTGAGAGAAATGGAGGGCACCTCGGGGGTAGACTGTGGCACAGACTTGATCCTTCTGTGTTGGTAGGAGAAGTGATCTCTGTGAGGTCCCCCCAGTTGTAGGGTGGGTGGTCTTCTCGGAGTTCCCTTGTAGTGCTCCCTTTCCCCTGGCACAGCCTGGCTCCTCCTCTTTGGGGACCTGCAGGGTAACTAAAAACAAGACCTGAGTCTGTACAGAAAGTACTGAGGAGCCCCACATGTGGCCACACATGTCCAGGGCCTCCTGCAGGTTCTAGGCTGGGGAGATGCTTGCTCTCCATCTCCTCCTCACATCCCGACTGGTCTTCTACACTGACCACAAAAGCGCGAGTCTCCTCAGTTCTGCCTCGGGGTCTCGGGAGTCCATCCTCTGCAGATCTGAAGCCTCCAAACTCCGACCTAACACCTCACCTCCCGAGGGCCCTAAGACAGAGGTGAATGAACTGCTCACTCCACTCTGGGGACTCCAAGACCCACCACAGGGCCAGGCTGGCCTCTCTGCCCTGGTGTCTAACAGCCTCAAGCCTTCCTCCACATGGAGCCTGGACTCTCAGGAAGGACCCGGGATTCTTGCATCTGCCATTTTGAGACACCACTACCTCACCACCACCCCCTTCCTGCTCTCACAAGGTCCTCAGTTTCTCTGAGACCCGAATGTCAGGAAATGCTGCACGAGGTCATCCTGCCTGGGGATTACCAGGGTCCCCTGTGTTCTGGGTCTGGCCTCAGTCCTCCCTCAGGGTCCTCATCCTGATCCCCATTAGGACCTGAGCTCCATCTTCTCTGCATCTGAGGCCCGGCTCCTCACTCCATGGCCCCATGAGGCGTGAGTCTCCTCAGTTCTGCCTCGGGGTCTCGAGAGTCCATCCTCTGCAGATCTGAAGCCTCCAGACTCCGACCTAACACCTCACTTCCCGAGGGCCCTAAGACAGAGGTGAATGAACTGCTCACCCCACTCTGGGGCCTTCAAGACCCACCACAGGGCCAGGCTGGCCTCTCTGCCCTGGGGTCTAACAGCCTCTAGCCTTCCTCCACATGGAACCTGGACTCTCAGGAAGGACCCGGGATTTTTGCATCTGCCATTTTGAGACACCACTACCTCACTACCACCCCTCACCTGCTCTCACAAGGTCCTCACGAGGTCGTCCTGTCTGGGGACTACCTGGGTCCCCTGTGTTCTGGGGTCTGGGCTCAGTCCTCCCTCAGGGTCCTCATCCTGATCCCCGTTAGGACCTGAGCTCCATCTTCTCTGCATCTGAGGCCCGGCTCCTCACTCCATGGCCCCAGTCTCTCTGAATCCCGGATATCAGGAAGTCAGGAAAGGCCTAGTTAGCTCTTCTCACCCCAGGGTCTCCCAGGGCAGATGACAGGGGGGGGAATCTCTGAGTTCTGTCAGTCTTCCCTTTGGGTCCCTTCAGTCCTCCCTCAGGACATTACCTTGTCCCCAGGCAGGACCTGGGATTCTCTCCTCTCCCAATATCTGGCCCTGTTCCTCTTACCAGGTAGGCAGTCTCTCTGAGACCCGGATGTCAGAAAGTGAGGATCAGCCTAGAGTGCTAATTCCACATCGAGGCCTCCCAGGGCTGAAGGTGGAAGCAGTGACCTGTGGGGTCCCTTCAGATTGGGGTCCAGGATCCCCTGAGTCCTCTGTCAGTGTACCCCCTTTGACTTCTTAGGGAACTGCACCCTCCCCTCTGCCCACATGAGATCCCACTTGTTATTCCTAGGTTCCTACTCTCTCTGAGACCCTGATGCAGAAGTCAGGACACCTTGTGAAGTGCTCTTCTCACCACCAGGGATGCCCAGTGCTGGCAGTTGAGGCGTGGAACTGTGGGGTCACCTGTGTTCTATCTCCAGGTTCTCATCCTGAGCCTTGGTTGGTCCTGGGATGCCAAAGTCCTCTGCAGAGACTAGACCCTCACACCAAGGGCCTCATTGCCCTGAGGTCTCAGGAGGAGACTGTGGACATTATATCAGGGCTCCAAGCTCAGGGCGTCTTAGTGGCTAAGGACACCATGGGCTGAGATGATGTCCCAGGAATCTCTCAGCCTTCCTTATGCTTTTCACCTTGACTCTCAGCTAGTCTGGGCTTTGCCCTCTGCCCACCTGATTTTGCTTCCCTTAGAGACCCAGGCCCTCTCGAGCCAGGACACCTGAGAGGAAAACTGGGATTGGGGGGCTCATTCCCACAGCCATGCTGTGGTTTCCAGGGCTAAAAGCAGTGACGACCTGTAGGTTGTGGGGCCCCAGACCACCTCCCTCAGCGGTCTTCCTTGACTCCTAGCACGACTGGGCTTCTTCAATCTGCTGACCTGAACCCGAGCTCTGTGACCCAGGCCCTCACATCTCCCCTCCCAGTGAGATCAGTGACGTCACATCTACACACCAAGCCCCGTGGTCTCTCAGGGCTGTCAGGAGGGCTGCACATGCATCCTCTGAGGCCCTTTATTCTCCTCTGGTTCTCAGCTCAAGTCTCTGCAGGATGTGGGCCTCTCCCTCTGTTCACAGGAAATTTGTTCACAGACCAAGCCTCTGACTTCTAGAGTTCACTGAGGATGCCAGGTGGGGGGCTCAGTCTGACAGGCCAGCTCAGAATCCCAGGAGTCCCAGTAGCATGAAGTTGTATTGTATGGGAACTTCTGCTCTGGGTGACTGGACTTCCTTGACCTCACTGGAGGGGGCCTCCTTGGCCATTTCGAGAAGGCTGAAGTCCCAACACAGATGCCTGAATGGGCGCTGTGGCACCCGTGACAGTGAGGGACCACAGGGACCACACTTCTTTTCATGGGGGCCTGACACCAGCCACCAGACTTCAGAAACCTTTTGTAGAAAAGATGTTTTAGCTGAAGAGGGTGAACAGCAGCAAGTGAGTTAGAGGAACCCTTGGTTTGATGATTAGATAATATTACCTACTGGAGTGCCATGATTTTCACTGTTTAATCCTCATTCACAGACAGGAATACATTTCACATGTCTGTGAGGTGTGTGTCCAATATATATGTATAAAGGCTGCAGATTACATGTGCTTATATATGGACATACCAGGTATATGTAGGGGGCATGTCCTGTAAGCTCCAGTACCCAGGCGGAAGTGTGTCCACATGGCCCAGCCAGATCTCCCTTGACTGTCAGGGAGACAGGTCAGGCCCCTGGGACGATGGGGCTTTGCACCCACAGAAAGCTCACTTTGAATACGTATCCTGCTACTGATAACCATGAAATCATGGACACTCAAAGTCTGGATTTCTCCAGCTGTAAAATGAGCCTTGTAACAGTACAAGGTGAAAACACTGGTGTGAGTTTTCATTTGATGTGACCTATCTGTAAAAAGTCTGGTCAGTGGATGTAGCTATTGTTCCTGAGGGTCTGAGATGTACCTTCCCCAACAATGGACAGTTTCCTAACCAGTACATAGCTTTCTAAACTCATGTTCATTGATGGGTGCAGTTTTTCTTTTCTCCCCAAAAGTCTTTTATGGAGAATGGTATATTTCACAGGTCTTAACTGTTACATATGACATAACTGGTCTAGACTGAGCATGGGTGTTGGTCACGGTGCTGGACCAGGGAAGGGCAAATGCTCTGGGCTGTGGGAAACAGCCAGAAGGAGGAGCATAAAGACTTCCTCCACGTGGACTCTCCTGATCCAAACCCCCTCCACAAGGCTCTGAGAAAGACGTCCTCCTCTGGGACCTACTGAATGTCTAGGGAATGGGTCTGACTTGGACCTATTGCCTCCTCTCCCAGGTGCATGTTTCCTTGGGTGTGGAACCTTATTCCAAATATCCCCTGGCAGCCTGGAGCTGGACGGTCTCCTCTCCACCCCATTACTTCAAAACCAGTCTTCCTCACGTAAAGTCTTTCAAGATGTGAAACACTCTGAGTTACCCATTCCTGATCCTCAAGTGCTGTTTTAGCTACTATCTTCAATTTTGTTTTCTGCTTTTCTTTCTGGAAAGCAGTCAGAATAGGAATTATGTCCAGAGGAAGCGAATCTGCTCACATAATGTGCCCAAAGCTGCCTCCTGATGGTTTGGGCAGGACTCTAAAATACTTTACTCTGGCTGAGTCTTTCCCAGCTTGATCCCTAGTGATCAGTCGACCTAAGAAGTCACTTGATGATGTCACACATCCAAGCACACAGAAAGAATATCTACACACCTCTTCCAATGGCTCAACTCTGCTCCTGGGACAACACCACACTCTGTTGAGAATTTGGACCATCGAGAACTCCCATTCATTACTGGTGAGAATACAAAATGGCACAAGCATGTTGGAAGACAGCCTCGCAATTTCTTATCAAACTAAACATACTCTTACGGTATGATCCAGCAACCAAAAGACCCAAAAGACCTGAGAACTCATGTACACATGAATGCTATTAGTGGCTTTACTTATTATTGCTAAAACATCGATGTAAATGAGACGTTCTTGAGTCAGTGTAAGGACAAACTTTGGCATATCTAGAAAGTGGATTTTCATTTACAATTATCCAAACAAATAGAATGTACAACACCAAGACAAAATCCTAGTATAGACTATAATCTCTGGGTGGTTATGACATATCACTGTAAGTTCCTCAGTTATAATGAATATATTGGTCTGGTGGTGTTCTTAATAACAGGTGAGGCTATGTTTGTTTGGAGCCAAGAAGTAAATGGAAAAATTGCTGTACCATCTCTATTTGTGTGTCCTTGGAAAAGTGCTTTAAAAAAATAAAGCAGTCTTGGTCTACACAGGTGACTCACTTGTAAAGAATCCACCTGCTAAAGCAGGAGATATGGGTTTGATCCCTGATCCAGGAATATCTCACATTCCTCAGAGCTACTAAATCAGTGTGCTGCAACTATTGAGCCTGTGCCCTAGATCCCATGGGAAAATGAACAGGCTACCCACTCCAGTATTCTTGGGCTTCCCTTATGACTCAGCCAGTAAAGAATCTGCCTGCAATGAAGGAGACCTGGGTTCGATCCCTGGGTTGGGAAGATCCCCTGGAGAAGGGAAAGGCTACCCACTCCAGTATTCTGGCCTGGAGAATTCCATGGACTGTATAGCCCGTGGAGTCACAAAGAGTCGGACAAGACTGAGCAACTTTCACTAGAGCCCATGAGCTGCAGCTACTAAAGCCCAAGTGCCTAGAGCCTGTGAAGGACAGCATCACTCATCTCTGGGGTGCAGTGGCCTTGGTCCCCCACCTACCCCGAAGGCCCAGAAGCCAAAGACGATGATGATGAAGTCTGTGGTGTCAGCCAGGAACATAAGCACATACATGTTCATGACGGTGCTCTAGTCAGGGTGGATGAGGTCGTAGAAGAACTGCCTGATGGGCACATAGAGCTGCAGGGTCCGATGGGACAGATGCCCAGTGTAAGGTGGGTGGAAATGCAGGACCCACCAGAGTCCCACCATTCTACCGTTTGCTGCCCTCCCCACAGCTCTGCCTCCCCCCTCCATCCTCAAGACACTCCGCTGGGGGCAGGGGCCCCTGTTCTGACACAGACTCTGCACAAGTTCATGGCTTCTCTCCTGAAGCATAATGGAAGTGAGGGGCTAGTTTGTCCCCTGATTCAGTTGCTCTCCACCTGTGAGACTTGGATCCTGCTAGCAAGCCCTGTGTGCTTTCATCTCCACTTCCATAAAAGGTATGAGACCCGAGGGCCTGGGCTGCGGGGAGAGTGACAGGACCTCTGGTGCTGCTGGGCCCTGGTAGATGCCGGGTAGCCCCGCTCTCCCCCCTTCCACCCTCCTCCCCGGGGTCAAGCATCATCCTAGACTCTAGAGCTTAGCTTCTTCCATCCCTGTGCCTCCACTCCGGGTGGCTACCCAGCTTCTGCCCCTCTTCTTCATGATTCACAATCAAGACATTGCCCAGGTGGGCATGGCCCTCGGTCTCAGAGCTAAGACACAGGGCCAGCCTTGAGGCACCAGCCTGCTTTCACTCCTGTCTGCTACCAGTCTGCCTCCCTGATACCTGGGAGGGGGACCTGTGACTTTGGCTGGTGACCTTGGGCTGCACGAAGGACAAACCACTTCTCGAGTGCACCTTGGCTTCCCTCTACAGGGTGAGCATATCTCTGAGAACCTTCTGATTTGACCTCACTGCCTGTCTGGTTGGACTCTTTCATGTGCCTGGAATTACATACCTTGAGCTAGTTTGTTTAGCAGTGCAGTGGATATAAAAATGAACCATCCTATTGGAAAGTGATTTTTGAAAGCCATATCATGGTGAGGCATTTTTTTCTGCCCGAAGCTGTTGACACTTTTGATGGGAGAGGTCACTTCTCCACATGTCACCTTTGGCTGATGCGGAGGAAGTGCTCCCAGCCTCCAGGTATCCTCACGCACTCACTCACTTCTTTATGGTAAAGGCTTTTGCTTTGATTAAGTGTTTTTGCAGCTTCTCCATGTAAAGTTTCCATCCGCTCTTCTGCTTGACACTCATGACACTGCTTCCTTTCGGGCTGCTGTTCTGGGTGCTTGTGCTGCCTGGAAACAAGAAGGAACCTAAATGCACTGTGAGTTGTGAATATGTTGCCATAATTATCATAGAAGCCCACCACGCCCACAGCAGAGGGACAGTTGGAGGCAGGTTAGAGGGTGAGATGTGCAGATGCTCCATGTAAAGTTTCCATCCGCTCTTCTGCTTGACACTCATGACACTGCTTCCTTTCTGGCTGCTGTTCTGGGTGCTTGTGCTGCCTGGAAACAAGAAGGAACCTAAATGCACTGTGAGTTGTGAATATGTTGCCATAATTATCATAGAAGCCCACCACGCCCACAGCAGAGGGACAGTTGGAGGCAGGTTAGAGGGTGAGATGTGCAGATGCCTGTAAGAACGGCCATGGAGAACTTGGGATCTGCAGCCCCTACTCTGCTTCTGTAGCCAAAGGCATCCGTGGGCTTTCACACCCACTGCTGGCCCCTTCCTAGGTGGCACTGGGACCTCTGTACCATCATTTTCCATCACAATATCTGCTGCCTCAGCAGCACCCAGCTCCCTTGCCCCTGACCCTATGGCACCAGGGGGTGACTCTGCTCAGGGGTCCTTGCAGTGACACCACAAGACAATACCTCTCTTAGACCTATTTGAGGAAAAGCCACACCCCTGTGATGTTTGGGAGCCGCTGCTGGAGCACTTCCCCCAGACGGTGGCCAGCTGCTCAGGGAAGGCCATGTGCACCACATCCATGGACTTGGCCAGGTTGATGGACTTGAGCATGTTGGAGGAGGCCTTCCTGCTGTGGCTAAGGGAGAGCTCATTGCCTGAGTCCACTTTTCCTGAGCCATTGTCCGTGATGTCATCTTCGTCCCAGAGGCCATGACACTGAGGAGGCAGGGAAGGGACAGGTCAGCCTGCTGTCCAGACAGAGGCTGAGACTTGGCCCAGTGATGTCCTAGCCACCAGGATATGTCCCCTCAGGATAGGAAACCACATGTCAAACAGGGCAACTGCATCTGATGACACTTATGGACAGTGGAGACTGATAGGAGAGCACAACCTATGTGTTCCCACCAAAGACTGACCAATAGGCAGGTGAGGAAGTGGTGGATGTGTTAATTAACCAGAGGGGGGTCCTTTCACCATATATATGCTTATGAAATCACCACGTGTAGGCTTCTGACAACTTGCAACTTCACTGGCCAATTATACATCAACAAAGGATCCTTTAGTTAAAGTTACGGTTTTTCTAGTAGTCATGTATGGATGTGATGGTTGGACCATTAAGAAGGCTGAATGTCAAAGAGTTGACATTTTCAAACTGTGTTGCTGGAAAAGACTCTTGAGGATTCCATGGACAGCAAGGAGATCAAACGAGTCAATCCTAAAGGAAACCAACTCTGAATATTCATGGGAAGGACTGGTGCTGAAGCTGAAACTCCATACTTTGGCCACCTGATGGGAAGAGCTGACTCATGAGAAAAGACCTTGATGCTGGGAAAGACTGAGGGCAAGAGAAGAAGTTGACAAATGAGATGTTCTGATGACATCACTGACTCAATGGACATGAATCTCAGCAAACTCAAGGAGATAGTGAGACAGGGGAACTTAGTATGCTGTAGTCCACAGAGTCACAAAGAGTTAAACATGACCTAGCAACTGAACAAGGATACATCAACAAAGCTGAAATTAAAAAAATACAAAAAGCCTAGAAAACCAAAGCAAGGTCAAGGATCCTAAGAAAGCTTATTATCTACCTATACATAGCTTTGAAAACTTACCACACACCAGTGACACAGGAAAAACCCCCTCAGATGGAGGGTTAGGGACTGGTAGTTTGCAAGGTGACAGAAGACAAAATGGAGGTCTTATTCACAGTCCACATAGATAAAATCCTCTGTGAAACAGCTCACCAAGTAAGATATAGGTCAAACACACGTTCACATGTATGTGTGTACATGTATGTATGTGTGTATGTGTGTGTGCATGTATGTATGTGTTGCAGCCTGGTGGAGCAGAGACCAGAATCTGCCCCATGACTCAAGGGTGTGGCAAACTGTGTCCTCGTGATTGCCTTAGTAAGCATGCTGAATGGACATTCTTGGAGAGGAATGGACTCTCTGCTCCACTTCACTGTATACACCTGCGTTCATCCCCATGGAGACAAAACAAGATATTGCAGATCAACAGCAGAGCCTTCACCAATCAAGCTCCCCAGGATAGGTATTCCCTAATGATCTCATGTGAACTCTGCCAATAAAAGCGCGGCTGAAAGGAGCCATTTTGTCTTCCTGTCATGGAGAGTAAGAGGGCTCCCTGACTCCTCACTTGCCAAATTATATGTGTCTGTCTTTTCATTAGGTTCTGCCTCTGTTTCAGGTCTTTCTCACCCACTGTGCTGGATTGGCATGTGTGTGCCTTAACTTAGGCCAAGCTTGTTCTGAAAAGGAACTAACAAAATTAATATAAGAAATGTTATATCAATACAAGGAGACACAGTTAAAACAAGAGAAGGAAAGTGAGATTCTGACCGTAAACACATCAATACATCCAAAGTGTGCTGTGTGACAATCTCTAATGTGTAGCTGAGTGGCGTATCATAAGTTCAGCTTATGTTTCACAGTGTCTGAGATGAGAATCCCCTCAGGTGCTCAGCAGGATGACAAGAGGTACAAATCTCAAGAAGAGATTACCCTGCAGACCTGTCTTCCCAGAGCAATGTAGGCTTTCTCAGAAGTGGCCTCTCTGGGAGCACAGTCTGGCATCCCCAGGCCCATGGATCGGACAGTCTTTCACTAAACCAGTGGTTTCAGAGCAAGAAAACCGTGAGAAAAGCAATGCTCCTAGAAGGGGATGGGTCAAGGTCTGGCTGGAGAGCAGACCCCAAATTCTAGCTCCCCAATGATCTGCCTTCGGCTCAGGCATGACTTAGTGAATCCAACAGTAAAAACCACACACTCTTTGGGCAATTCCCACAAACGTGGAATAATCAGGGTGCCTTCATCCCAGGGTGGGCTTCACAGGTGGAGCTAGTGGTAAAGAACCTGTGTGCCAATACAGGAGACATAAGAGGTGTGGGTTCGATCCTTGGGTCAGGAAGAGCCCCTGGAGGAGGGCATGGCCACCCACTCCAGTATTCTTGCCTGGAGAATCTCATGGACAGAGGAGCCTGGCGGGTTACAGGCCATAGGGTCGCAAAACAGTCAGACATGACTAAAGCAACTTAGCATGCATGCAGGTCTCTCAGAGTAGAGATAGGGGGAAATTTTCCCCAATTGACCAGAGACTACAATATAGAGTACACAATGTTGAGAAAATGAATGAAATGAACAAAACCGTTAACAAAGAAAACAAGAGCACACAGATAGACCCTGCCTGTGGCATCCCAGCCCCTCACAATCCCACCTCACGGTTCTTGGGAACATGCCAGGGGCGATGGGTGGGCAGTATCTTCAGGCTGGAGTGGTGGGAGAAGAGTGCCAGCACCGGGATGAGATCGTAGAGCACAGAGGCATCCTTCTCCACCCGAATGACATTGGGTGCGTGGTAAGGCTTGTCCTTGTTCAGTTCCACATTCTTCTTCCAGGGGACGAATCCAAACTGGAAGAGGTACTTGACCACGATGGCCACCTGCACAGATGCGAGAAATTAGAAGAAATGACTCCCTTTAAGAATAGTTCTAGACGAGGAATGGTGATACAGATATTAAGGGGAAAAGTCTCAGTTTTGGAGCTGGGAATGCAGAGAGCATGTGGAATAACAAATTATCCTTCCACAGATACCAACTTCAGGACAAGGCCACAACCGCATCTCCAGGGTCTGTGACTGCAGACACATTGGGGCCATGGAGGTTACCCCTGACTCGGCTCAAATGACTTCTGCTATTGTCAGGGAGTGGGCTAGTTTCTGGGCTTCCCAGGTGACACCAGTGGTAAAGAACCTACTTGTCAATGCGGGAGATGTAAGAGACGTGGGTTTGATCCCTTGGTTGGAAAGTCTCCTGGAGAAGGGAATGGCAACCCACTTCAGTATTCTTGCCTGGAGATTTCCATGGACAAAGGAGCCTGGAGGGTTACAGTCCATGAGGCTGCAAAGAGTCATACATGACTGAAGTGATTCAGCATGCATGCAAGGGCTAGTTTGTGCTGATTCCATTAGATACTTATACAAATATTCAGCTATTAAATGAGGTCATTAGGACCAGTGTGAACAGGAGGATCTTCATTCTGCAAATATGACTTTAGTTCGTGATCTTTAGGAGCAAACTGCACAGGCACTATAGACAATTTTCACTTTATTCTGGTCTCTTTCTTTTCAGCATTTTATTGTTCACTGTAAGTTCTCCTCAAGAAGAAATAAAAGCAAATGAAACAAAATCTTGCCAGCTCAGGGTGTAAACATGGAGATGTTTGTAGAGATCAGTGTTGAAACAACCCTCCAATGTTTACATCATCAGGGTTAATTGCATCCAACTGTGTTTCAAGTGCTTACTGTATTGTTTGACCCAATGTCCATTCACTGACATGCACTGGCCCTGGCACCATGCTTCTGTCTGCCTCACACTTACTATCTTACTGGTCAATATCACAGAGCAGACACCAGACCTCAAAAAGCCTCTCCCACCACTCACCAGCTGGAGAAAGTGAAAGTGTTAGTCTCTCAGTTGTGTCTGACTCTTTGCAGCCCCCTGGACTGTGGCCCTCCAGTCTCCTCTGTCCATGGGATTCTCCAGGTAAGAATAATGGAGTGGGTAGACATTTTCTTCTCCAGGCGATCTTCGTAAACCAGGGATCAATCCTGGATCTCGTGTATTGCAGGCAGATCCTTTACCATCTGAGACACGATGGAAGCCCACTTTGGGCCAATTATTTTATCTCATGAAGGTTGTTCCTTATTCCTGTTGTACACAATGATATTACCTCCTATGTTGTGTGAGGGGTGAGATGTGAAAAGTCAGCTAGAGTTCTCAGCACCAACAACTGCTGGCTATAATCTCGTGCTGACTTAAGACAATCCCTCTAATTGACTATTTACATGAAGCAGGGGTCAGGCAGGTGCACTAGAGGGAAGCCTACCTCTGTGTAGATGATGGCCATCATCCAGAAGTGCCTGCTGGACTGGGGAATGGACAGTATGGCTCAGAGGAAGATGAGGATGGGCAGCACAAGGGTAATCATGGAGACAGAGACCATGTGGTTGAGGATGAGGAGAAAGTAGCACACTATCTTCCAATGGGCCACCAGCGTGTTGCACAGTGCGTAGAAGAGGAGCAGGAAGCATGACTGCCCCACATAGAACTTCTTTGACTCCTCCAGCTCATTGTCATGGAACATCTGCCAGAATACTGGCCTCAGTTCCTCCTGGGCACTGGTTCCACATGGCAAGACCCTGCCCGCCCCTCCCTGCTGCCTGAGTCCCCAGGTGTCCTGTGCTGTCAACCTCCTATCATGTTACAGACAGAGGCATGAGCACGCATGTGGTTCTAAATATGGAGGAGACGTTTTCCACGTGGCCTTTGTACCCAGCAGCCCAGTGGACACTAAGGGTCACTCTCAGCTCCATCACTGTGGCCACAGGTCTTATTTGATCATCAGCAGCTTTCAGGTTGTCCACTCATGGGTCAGGGTGGCAGGGTGCTGGCCTCCAGCCAGTCTGAGTGACTGTTGTCTGAGCTACCCTTCATGTGGGTCTGGCCCGCTGTATCATCCTGGATAGGTGGAAATACAGGTGCTCAAAGCTGATGGCCTTGCTGTAGGACAGCAGGGCCTCCACATTGCCATCCTCTTTGGGTCCTGTGGGGACGTGTCCTCCTGGGCCTGCTTGGGTGCCTCCTTGTCCTGCTCAGCCTCCACCTCCTCAATGGTCTCTGTCATGACTACAGCATCATGCACAGTTTGGGCTTGCTGTTGTGAGACATGAAATGTGCCACCTTACCTCAGCAACCCCCCAGCCTCCCACAGGACTCATCACACTCGCAGGCATGTTGGAGGGAAGTCCCTTCACTCGCCATGCCCGATCTGCTTTGCTAATCCTGGATAAACATGTTTGGGAGCAAAGACAAGGGAAGGGTGTGGATGACGGTTCCCAGAGCACCAAACCCTCGCATGCATAGCTTTTCAGAACCATTCCGTCATGGATAGATGTGAGAGTTGGGCTATAAAGAAAGCTGAGTACCGAATAACTGATGCTTTTGAACTGTGGTGTTGGAGACTTGATGGTGTATTGGACTGCAAGGAGAACCAACCAATCCATCCTAAGGGAAATCAGTCCTAAATATTCACTGGAAGGACCTAAGCTGAACCTGAAGCTCTAGTACTTTGGCCAACTGATGCAACGATCTGACTGATTTGGAAAAGACCCTGATGCTGGAAAGACTGACGTCTGAGGAGAAGGGGACAGCAGAGGATGAGATGGTTGATTCGTATCACTGACTAGCTGGACAAGAGTTTGAGCAATCTCTCTGAGTTGGTGATGGACAGGAAAGCCTGACGTGTTGGAAGGACCGAAGCTGAACCTGAAGCTCTAGTACTTTGGCCAACTGATGCAACGATCTGACTGATTTGGAAAAGACCCTGATGCTGGAAAGACTGACGTCTGAGGAGAAGGGGACAGCAGAGGATGAGATGGTTGATTCGCATCACTGACTAGCTGGACAAGAGTTTGAGCAATCTCTCTGAGTTGGTGATGGACAGGAAAGCCTGACGTGCTGCAGTCTGTGGGGTCGCAAAGAGTCCAACACAATTGAGTGACTGAATTGAACTGAGAGTTATAGGGAGACTGCTTTGACCACAAGTTCTTCCCATGTCTCAAAATCGAACAGAAAATGATGTTTCCTTTACATGGAAGGATAACCAGGGCAAGCAGGAGCACTGTGTGTGTGTGTGTGTGTGTGTGTGTGTGTGTGTGTGTGTGTGATGGGATAAGCGGTGGGAATGGTTGAGCCGACAGTATGATGGAGCAGTTTAACAGGAAGTGTTTCCCTCTGTAGTGAGATGATTCTCAGAATGAGCTGTTAAGGGAGACAAACTTCTGAATCTTAGTGCTTTCTCAAGATTGGGGAAAAGCTGATGTTCAGAGGAGAGAAGTTTGGCTACAGATGAGTCAAGCCAAGTCAGTGAGTAGTTTATGGATAACTGTGAGCACTTGGCCAGTCTCTTCATCATTACTTTGCACAGGTTACTTTACTTTTTCCTGACTTTGCCAACAATGGTTCATCTAGTCAAAGCTATGATTTTTCCAGTTGTCATGTATGGATGTGAGAGTTGGGCTATAAGGAAAGCTGAGGACCAAAGAACTGATGCTTTTGAACTGTGGTGTTGGAGAAGACTTGAGGGTCTCTTGGACTGCAAGGAGATCCAACCAGTCAATCCTAAAGGAAACCAGTCCTGAATATTCATCGGAAGGACTGATGCTGAAGCTGAAACTCCAATAATTTGGCCACCTTATGCAAAGACCTGACTCATCTGAAAAGACCCTGATGCTGGGAAATACTGAAGCCAGGAGGAGAAGTGAATGACAGAGGATGAGATGGTTAGATGGCCTCACCGACCCAATGGGCATGAGTTTGAGTAAGCTCTGGGAGCTGGTGATGGACAGGAATGCCTGGTGTGCTGCAGTCCACGGTGTTGCAGAGAGTCAGAGACAACTGAGCGACTGAACTGAACTAACCTGAACTGAACTGGCCAGTCTCCGCTGTTATCTAAGAGAGGCAAAGTCTGTCCTTAGACACGATTGTTGTTACTGAAATCAGAAGTCCATGTGCCTGGCACAGAATGAGACCCATGAAAACTGAACAGTAGAGTGTGGAAGAGGGAAAGGTTTATTGCAGATGCATACACGGAGCAGGGTGGCTCATGCCCTAAGAACCCAAAGTTTCAGCAAGTCCCTTTCAAAGAAAATGTGAGAGTGGGGTGTAGTTAGTAGTTGAAGACTTCTTGGTGTCAGATCCTTTGTTCCAAAGATCAGGTCATGGTCAGGAAATGATGCTCCTGTAAATCTCTACCAGATGAATGTTGTTCTCTGTCTTGACAAGAAAGGGAAGTCTCAAGCCACAGCTTTCACCCAGCAGCATCCCAGTCCTGGTTAAGAGGAATCAGATCTCAGTCGGCAGCTCCTTCAGGGCCACTTCCCACATTCTGCCCAGCTATCATGCCTGACGCATCCAGGCGCCTTACCCAATGGATCCTCAGTCTCCTCAGACCGTCCAAATGGGGAGATCAGTTCTCAAAGACTGAGACCCAGAAAGATGGCCACCGCTAGTAGGCTGCAGAGACAGGGATGGGGGAGAGACTCACCGCTCCTCAAGGCCTGGGCCAAGGTTAGTGGAGGGCCTTAGTGAGGGTTCTGGAGCACTACAGGTTGTAGTCTCCAGTCTGTTCCCTGGGCCCTCCAGCTCACCCACTGCCCCAAAGTTGGGTGATCTCCAGCCCCTCCAGAAGAATGCCTGAATCTGCCTCTTCTCTCACTTTCGACCTGATGACCACCACACCACCCTTACTTCATCACTTCCCCAATGGTCCCTCACTGACAGTAACTGTGGGCAGGGTCCACTGTGGTGTGATCAATAGCCAAGCAGGACAAGGAATGGTCACACATTGACAGTCGGCTGCTTGTAAAGGGGCCATGTGAGGCACCAAGCAAGGCTGAGCCACACCTGTTGCCTAGGAACAGGGTGGGTTGAAAAGAAGCACGCCAATGGCTAACTGCATAGGGCTGTGCTCACTCTGCCCTGTTACACTGTGCATAGGATAAGAATCACTGTGAGGTTAAGGTTTGTCAAAGTAGTGCTCAAGGTGGGCTGGCTTTCACACTCTTGTTGGCTTTGAGATATTAGCTATACTGTATGCGGCACATGTGATCATGTGGCAGCTCTTGGAGGGGCATATGGATAAGCGCTGTGACAGGCATGCCTGGGAATACAATGAAAAGAATGAGGTACGTAAGTTAAACAAGCATGTGAAATCAAAATCTGATTTTGGAAAGGAGTCAATTAAAAAGATTAAAGCACACTGGACCCAACGTATCCTTAAGTAACAGAGCAGCATGAGCACAGCCCTTAGCAGGTAGCTGTTGCTGTGCCTTATTACTCCACATCCTGTTACTAAGCAACAGGTCTTGCCCAGCCATTGGACAGTGCATTCCTGGGCCCTGCCCATAAGCAACCAGCTATCAGTGAAGTTCCGACTGGTACTTCTCCTGCTCAGCTATTGGTCAGCTCCACAGTGGGTTCTACCTAATGATCACTGTCAATGAAGGACCACTGGGGAATAATTCAGTCAAGAGGTAGTGGTGCAGAGGTGATCTGACTCTTGTCTTTGGGCACTGTGCTTTTTCTTTCTTTCTTTCTTTTTTTTTTTTTTTAATTGGGAATGGATTTCTGGTAGATGGGGCAAGTTGAGTTTCCCTACTCAATATGAGAGTTGAAGTGCCCCCAAGAATATTAGTGGAGGAGACATTTAACACTTTCTTTGCTCTGAAGAGTAATCTTATGGAGACGGTGTATAGATCTTGGGGCCACAGACTGAGGATTCACCAAGTCTTGGGGGCTCTAATACTCATTGGAGTAGAGAAAACGTCCAACCTATTCTTAATTACCTTTTTCCATGTTACATGCTTGCTCTTAAGTTCCTTACGCCCCTCAAGAACCCCCAATAGGAAGAGGGTGGTCTAAAGATGAAGTGACTAGAGGACTCTGAAGTGCTGAAACGGGACGGAAAGTGTTTGGCAGAGGTTCCTACAGGGATGGAGGAGGCAGAAGTGTTGAAGGGGGACATATAAGTCAAAGAATAAAGGGCACTGAAGGAAAGTCTGAGGGTCATGAGAAGAAACACCATGCCCCTGAATCACCACTCCCCAGAATCAGACACACAGAGGTGTCTGTGTGGGTGGGAAAGTCGTATCACAACCTCCCTCAGCACCCACTACCCCATGTTGATGGGCACAGTGGTACATTGTGATGTCTGAGACCCCCAAAGCCACCATTGGCTGGGGGAGTGCGTAGCTGACCAATGAGGTTGAAGGGTGTGGCTCCTCATTGTCCTGGGAAGGTATATATAGGGAGGTCAGAGGCAGAGATTCTGGGTTAGACCACTTCATGGTGTCATCATGGCTAAGGTAACCAGGAAGCCACGGCAGCCAAGAAGAGTTGCAATGCGCTTTGCTTCAAGGATGAAAGGAAGAAAGAAGACCCTTTGTCGACGGAGATACAGAGGCAGTGTGAAGGTAAGATGATTCCATGTACACTCCCCACGTTCTCCATCGACTTTGCTGCCCAAGACCTCTCCACTGTCCTTGCCTGGCACAAAAGTCCTCATCAGGCCACACCCCTTTTCAGGAAATCTCCCTTCCAACTCAGTTGTTATACTCTTTGCTCAAAACTAACACCCTTCTCTTGTCTTTCAAGGCACGAAATATGACCATGAGGGTCAGAAGACCTCTAAAAGGAACCTTGAGAAAGAAAATCCGATCATACTCCACTCCGTCAAAGAAGGTGAAGAAAACAAGAAAACCAAATGGTGTTTTCTGTTCCTGTGCACGTAAGAAACTGAATCAAAGCTGGAAAAGGTACCAAACTACGAGGCAGAGTCAGAGAAGGGGGCAGATTCAAAAGAGAAGATAAGCTCAGCCACCCCAGAATGAGAGACCCTGGAGAAGTACAACCTGGGCAGCCAGTAACAGAACAGATAAGATCAGACAGTTTAGAATTGTGACTCCAGTGGTCTGCATTCTTAGAAATGGCCAACCAGGAAAAGACTGGCTTTCACACTAACACAGTAAACTGATGGCTGTGATTAAAATAAACATCAAATGGTGAAAAGATGATATTTGCGTGTGAGTATGAATTTTCCGATGGGAAGGGAGGGAAGGGAGAAAAGAGGTGGGCACCTGAGTCGGGAGGGGTGGGTCCAGAGAGACTGGGTGGGGGACAGACCCTGAGGTCCCCAGTCAGCCAGAGAGTAGAGGTCTGGACTGAGTCAGGAGTCTGCACTGAAGATGGATAACCCTGCTTAACAATTGATCTCAGCGGCAAGGAGTAGTGGTGTGGTGTTACTGCCATTGTTTGGGGTGTGGAATGACATTAAGGTCTATATTGCCAGAACCCAGATGGGAAGAGAGTTTCACATGGGGATGGTGAATGTCATACTTGCCCCGAGAGAGGCAGGCAGAAATCACATCCTGGCCACTTATGTCATAATGGAATTTGTTGCATCCCTCCCCTATGCTGTCAGCTAAAGGTGCTCAGGAGGCACAAACTAGCACTCCCAGAGGTTAAAATAATGTTGGAGGGAACAGACCAAATATCATTTAGGCCACTGTCATCCTCAGAAATGGGTGGGAGCAGTGCGTTCCCAAGGGCAGGGCTGTGGAGGTGGCCCAATCTTGGTGAAGACAACACACAGGATCACCACCACACAGATAATTTTTTGGGGGTGCTGGGCACCATGCAGTTTGTGGGATCTTAGTTCCCTGACCAGGGACTGACCCGGTTCCCCTTCTAGTGAAAGCACGGAGTCTTGACCCCTGGGCAGCCAGAGAAGTCAGGACAGAGACTTTGGATACGTGTATTAATAGAAGACTGAGTAAAAGCTGGTCTTACATTTATCATCATCCCCTAGTATTTCTAAGTAACTACAGTCATAAAACATTCTTCCCCAATAAAGTCTTTTGTTAGCCCAAGCTCCACAAGCTTTTGTGGTTTAGAAATAAGAGTATGGAGTATCTAATTTGGTGTTAACTTTCATTTTGAAGTGTTTAAATAGGTTCAAGGAGTAGTCAGTCAAATATGAGATATATAAGGCAGAGTCTCTAGCAGAGGAATCCCGTGCGTCTTCAGAAAACATTTTAGAAACCATGAAAACACAGAGTTTCACCATCAGCATCAAAAGAGTTGAGTTCAGACTTCAAGTCAATGATATGGAATCTTTTATCTGGACTGCAGCTCCCTGATTAAATCTTTCCGGCACTAACTCCTGAGAGACACAGTTGATGATTCAAAGTCAGTCACTGAATGTGATCTGAAATCATTAAGAGTGAAGGAGACCCTGGGTTTGTTGTCCTTTCAGAGGAAGTGGGAGAACTTTTATCCCTGCCTGTTGAAAATTAAGCAGTTAAGGCAGCTACCAGGATGATATGGACAGAGAGACCGTATGTCTACCTGTAGGTCGGAGCTGTGATTCCAGATAAGTATATATTATCACCGTTTAACACTATCACACTTTAATGCCCTGTTGTGGGACTTACTGAGATACTTGCTGTTCAGTTCCGCTCAGTTCAGCCTCTCAGTCATGTCTGATTCTTTGCGACCCCATGAATCGTCACCTGCCAGGCCTCCCTGTACATCACCAACTCCCGGAGTTCACTCAGACTCACGTCCATCGAGTCAGTGATGCCATCCTGCCGTCTCATCCTCTGCCGTCCCCTTCTGCTCCTGCCTCCAGTCCCTCCCAGCGTGAGTGTCTTTTCCAATGAGTCAGCTCTTCGCAAGAGGGGGCCAAAGTACTGGAGTTTTAGCTTTAGCATCATTCCTTCCAAAGACTGATTGGATCTCCTTGCAGTCCAAATGACTCTCAAGAGTCTCCTCCAAAACCACAGGTCAAAAGAACCAGTCCTTCAGAGCTCAGCCTTCTTCACAGTCCAACTCTCACATCCATACATGACCACAGGAAAACCCATAGCCTTGACTAGACGGACCTTAGTCAGCCCAGTAATGTCTCTGCTGTTGAATATGCTATCTAGCTTGGTCATAACTTTTCTTCCAAGAAGGAAGCATCTTTTAATTTCATGGCTGCAGTCACCATCTGCAGTGATTTTTGGAGCCCCCCCAAAATAAAGTCTGGCACTGCTTGCACTGTTTCCCCATAACTTGCTGTCAGGGGAAGGTAACAGATTGCTAGGCCGGAAGAGCTGAAAGTGAAAGTTGCTCAGTTGTGTCCGACTGTCGGTGACTCCATGGACTATACAGTGCATGGAATTCTCCAGGCCAGAATACTGGAGTATTCTGGTAGCCTTTCCTCATTCCAGTGGATCTTCCCAACCCAGGGATCAAACCCAGGTCTCCCACATTGCAGGCGGATTCTTCACCAGCTGAGCCACAAGGGAAGCCAAGGAATACTGGAGTGGGCAGCTGATCCCTTCTCCAGCACATCTTCCCTACCCAAGAATTGATCTGATGTCTCCAGCACTGCAGGCACAATCTTTCCCAACTGAGCTATCAGGAAAGTCCTGAGGTGGACCAAAAGTGGATGTTAGAGGCCCTTGTTACCCTAAAGTAGCACTGCTATCTACTTTAATACCCATGGATATACTGCCATCTTGCAGAGAGAAATGAGGGTGCATAGAGTTTAAAAAGGATTCAAAGACACTTAGAGTTAAAAGAGAAAAACCATAAATGGCAAGTCATGAGTTGAGAAAGGGTATATCCAAGTAGATCAACGGCAAGAAATCAATATCAGACGCCTGTAGCTCTCCTGGAAAAGGACGGTATATTGTGATTCAGACATGTCAAGTCCTGTTGCAAAAGCTGTGTTGGATGGGGAGGAGGGGGGTTGCTCATCAGCACTTTCAAAGAGTAGTAGAAACTCTTTATACTTCCACTTATACAGGTTCCCTATGAATAGATCCCAACTGACCTCTCTAGCTGTGTCCATAACAACCTCTAGTGACTAATACAATGATTTCCCTAAGACCTTCTACTTTCTTCTGTGCCTGTGTCCATCCTATCTTCTGTGACTCAGAAACTAGCAACCATCTGAGGCCAGCCTAATGGTCACCTCCCAAGGAAATCTTCTTAATCATTCTCTTGAGTATTCATTTTTTCACGTTCTCTAATCACTTGCAGTGTAGTACATGCAGCTTGTATGACAGATTTTTGAGGATGTATCTTATCAGACATGCATGCCAGAGAGGTAAACGGATTAGAAATCTACAGGGTGGTGACATCAAATATTATCAGAAGTTGGATGATCTAAGACTGTAAGGGAGAGAATCACTCTCTTTGCCAAGTATGTCTAAGGATCCGTTTGAAAATATAGTAAAAATCATACACTAGAGAGTGGGTCGGAAGTCAAAGGAACTTAAATGAGAAGCTTATTTTTTCGGTAGTCAAGGGAGACTCTATGTCTTTATATTAAGACCACCCAATTGCATGACACCAAATGCAAAAGCCAAAGCAGTGCCCATGGACTGCTGAGAAGAGCACAATACCGTTGACCCAGAGGCTTCTCTTGCTTGGCAGAGGTCAAGAGCACGTCTATGTGTCAAGAGTCAGAATCCATCTGTCCAGTATCACATCCACATATCAGCAGGAATCAAGTGGGAGACCCCAAACTTTACATGCTCCTGGCCAAGTTCCTCACCCCAGTGCCTTTCCTATAAGCTTGTCACTCATTTCTGCCTTGAGAAGATCATGATTAAATTTCACCTCGCCATCTCTTCAATTAATTGTTGTGGGCAACTAGAAATCTGAATGCAGAAGTTTGAAATTGGACCCTTACCTTATACCATATAAAAAATAAACTCAGAGTTGAGTAAAGAGTTAAATGGAAGATCCCAAACTATAAATCAACTAGAAGAAAACACCCTGGAGAAGTCATAAACATTGGTCTTAGAAGTGATTTTAGGTATGTGACACCAAAAGCATAGGCAACAAACACAAAATTAGAAAAGTAGGACTGCTTCAAACCATTAAACTGTCTCCCCGAAAGAACATCAAAACCACACCTATACAGAAGCCAAACTGATGGTTACCAAAGGGGAAGGTGGGGGGTGGGAAGGATACACTGGGAGTTGGGGATTAACATATGTATAGACACTACAGTATGTAAAATAGATAAGCAACAAGGACCTACTACAAAACCACAGACAAATCTAGGAGACATTCTGTAACAACATAAATGGAAAAAGAATTTGTATGGGAATAGCTATATGTATGCGTGTCTGTGCAAGCTCCGTTGCTTCAGATGTGCCCTACTCTTTGTGACCCTATGGACTGTAGCCTGCTAGGCTCCTCTGTCCATGAGATTCTGCAGGCTAGAATACTGGAGTGGCTTGTCGTGACCCTCTGGGCATATCTTGCCAACCCGGGGATTGAACCCAAATCTCCTTCATTGCAGGCTGATTCTTTAACAACTGAGCCAAGTGGAAGCCCAAATACATGTATGTCTAAAGCTGAATCACTTTGCTGTACACCTGAAACACAACATGGGAAATCAAATATACTCGAATTTTTTTTTTTTTAAAGAATACATCCACATGTAGAGCAATGAGCTCAAAAAACTAATCGGAAAATGCAGAAGGATTCCTAAAACTACTCTCAAAGAAAGATCAGCGGGTCATAGGATAGAAAGGGAAAAGGATCATTCAAGTCCTGACCTATGCCCATGGGAGAGGACTAGAATATAAGGAAGGGAAATTACACGGTTGGAGACATGCCCTGTCTGGGAGTGGTTGGAGCCATGCATTGGACACACAAGGCCATGGGTCTGACACAAGGAATAGAAAGAGCCTTAGCTGGTTGCAGGGCCATGTGGACTAAGAGGAGGTCTGCGGGAAGCCTGGACTCCCCCTTCCAGGAGCATGAGATCAGGGCCTTTCTCCCAAGCCACAATGAAGAGGAAAGATTGAGACCGCATGTGAGGATGCCTGTTTGGAGCACAAGGCCCACACCTACACATGCCCTGCTTACTTCGTGTGGCCAATCTGCCCTGGAGTAGGGGCTGCCATGATGAGACAGAGAGCTGGGATGAGGGAAAGAGAGGTGCATCTGGCCAAGGGCGGCATCTGGGTGGGAGAGCCGGGGCCATGCTCATGGAGGGCACTTATATAGGCAACGTATCAGGAGAAGTCCTGATCTCTGATGGAGGCCAGACTGCCACAGCAGATGACCCAGTATGTGCCCAGAGCCCATGAAGGCCTCACCTGCTCAATAGCACCTCTCTTCAACAGGGCAGGGTAGCAGAGGCTGGGGGAAGGGATCAGCTGCAAGAGACCAAGAGCTCTAGGACCAGAAGCTATGTTTAAGTAGGGCAGGAGACACTAGTGATGATGCTGGCACAGATGGCCATGTGGAGGAAGCCTGGACCTCTCTAAGCAGCCAGTCTGTAGATTTGCCCCTGTTTTTTTTTTTTTTTTTTTTTCCCTTATCCAGAACATGCTCTCCTTGTCCCTCTGTGGCAAGGGTTGCAGTGCTAGAAGAGGGGAGCGTACATGCTTGAGGGCACACAGCCAGATCTGGCCTGACATTCAGGGCTTCTGCTCCAGAAACGTGGGACCCTCCCTGTCCCCCATAGGACAGTGAAAGCCAGTGAGAAAAAGGAAGTCTCTGCCTCACATCTGGCTTCAGAGCTGGCGCTGCCGAAATTCCCAGGCGATAGCTGCTGGCACATCCTAAGGAAAGATATGATTTGTAGTCCATCAGATCCAGCCCCACCCCCACTCCCAGCTGAATATTGTACAGACTGTACAGTGATGCTCCCCCACAAGATCACCCCTTCAAGGCCATAATAGATAATTGATGCACTGGAAGTCAGAGAGGCAGAGTGAAATGGGAAGACAGAAGGACTGGTCTCCACTGAAAGACCGAGAGAATGTCAGTTCAGGTGGTCAGTCGTGTCTGATTCTTTGCAACCCCTTGAACCACAGCACGCCAAGCCTCCCTGTCCATCGCCAACTCCCGGAGTCACCCAAACCCATGTCCATTGAGTTGTTGATGCCATCTAACCAACTCATCCTCTATCGTCCCCTTTTCCTCCTGCCCTCAGTCTTTCCCAGCATCAGGGTCTTTTCCAGTGAGTCAGCTCTTTGCATCAGGTGGCCAAATTTTTGGAGTTTCGATTTCAACATCTGTCTTTCCAATAAACACCCAGGACTGATACCCTTGAGTATGGATTGGTTGGATCTCCTTGCAGTCCAAGGGACTCTCAAGAGTTTTCTCCAACACCACATTTCAAAAGCATCAATACTATGGCCCCCAACATTCTTCATAGTCCAACTCTCACATCCATAAATGACAACTGGCAAAACCATGGCCTTGATTAGACAGACCTTTGTTGGCAAAGTAATGTCTCTGCTTTTAATTTTCTTTTTTTTAATATAAATTATTTATTTTAATTGAAGACTAATGACTTTACAATATTGTATTTGTTTTCCCATACATCAACATCTGGAAGTTCATGGTTCACATAATGTTGAAGTCTCATTTGGAGAATTTTAAGAATTACTTTACTAGCATGTGAGATGAGTACAACTGCACTGTAGTTTGAACCTCTCACCAAACAACTAAATAACAGATAAAGAAGTAACTAGGTAAAGAGTCCAAAGAATTAGAAATAATAATGCTAACTGAAGTAGAAAAAAACAGGCAAACATAGCAAAATTCTAACAAGGAACCAGAAAAAAGAAAAAAGAACCAGACAGAGCTGATGAATACATTAACAGAAACTAAAAACAAACAGGAATTAACAGCAGAC
Organism: Madoqua kirkii; assembly: GCA_006408675.1. Lineage (NCBI taxonomy): Eukaryota > Metazoa > Chordata > Mammalia > Artiodactyla > Bovidae > Madoqua > Madoqua kirkii. Next base: position 3,739 of record SJYC01064276.1, on the reverse strand, counting down.
CTGACGATAACACAGGAGTGAATAATAATGGAAATCACCAATCAGAATAGCTAAAAGAAACCTCCACATCCCCCCCCCAAAGAAATAAGAGAACAATTTAAAAGACCTATGGATAACATTAAGCTTATCAACATTCATATTATAGGTGTCTCAAAAGAACAAAAGAGAGAAAAGTTGGCTAATTGTATTTGATGAAATTATGGCTGAAAACTTCCAAAACCAGAAGATAGGACAGAAATCACACAGGGTACCAAATAAAATAAACCAAAACAAACCCACACTAAGATACAGTATAATTAAAATAGCAGGAGTTATAAATAAAGAGAAGATTCTAAAGGCAGCAAGAGAAATCACAGAATCACATAAAAGGGAAACCCCGTAAGGCTCTCTGCTAAATTTTTATAGAAACCTTGCAGGCCAGAGTGAGTGGCATTATATATTGATATTTAAAGTGTTGAAGGAGAAACTCTTACAACCTGAATATCTACCCAGTCAGATTATCATTCAGAATGGAAAGAGAGATAAAGTGCTTCTCAGACAAGCAAAAATTAAGAGTTCCTCAATACTAAACTAACCTTGAAATATATGTGAGAGGATCTTCTCTAAATAGAAAAGAAGAAAGAATTTGTGAAAGAGGAAGAATTCCCCTAGTTAAGACACTAGCCAAGATATGAAAGCAAACCAAATGCCCATCAACAGGTAAATGAATAAAGAAGCATATTGTATACATGGCTGCAAGCACAGGCACACACACACGCACACACACACACACACACACACACACACGATGAGATATTACTCAGTCACAAAAAAAGAGTGAAAATTTGCTATTTGCAACAATATGGATGGACTTTTGAGGAAATGTCCTTAGTAAAAAGTCAAATTAGAGGAAGAGAAAGACAAATACTCTGTAATATCATCTGTATGTGGAATGTAAAAATGCAACACACTACTGAATGTAACAAAGAAAAAGCTGGCTTAAAACTCAACAGTCAAAAAAATGAAGACCATGGCATCTGGTCCCATTCCTTCATGGCAAATAGATGGGGAAACAATGGAAACAGTGGCAGAATTTATTTTCTTGGGCTCACAGTCACTTAATGTGGTGTCTGCAGACATGCAACTAAAAGACACATGCTCCTTGGAAGAAAAAATAGAACAAACCTAGACAGCATGTTAAAATGCAGAGGCATTACTTTGCCAACCAAGCTCCATATAGTCAAAGGTATGGTTTTCCCAGTAGTCATGTATGGATGCAAGAGTTGCAGCATAAAGAAAGCTGAACACTAAAGAATTGATGGTTTTGAACTGTGGGGTGGAGGAAGACTCTTCAAAGTCCCTTGGACAGCAAGAGAACCAACCAGTCCATCCTAAGGGAAATCAGTCCTGAATATTCATTGGAAGGACCGAAGCTGAACCTGAAGCTCTAGTACTTTGGCCAACTGATGCAACGATCTGACTGATTTGGAAAAGACCCTGATGCTGGAAAGACTGACGTCTGAGGAGAAGGGGACAGCAGAGGATGAGATGGTTGATTCGCATCACTGACTAGCTGGACAAGAGTTTGAGCAATCTCTCTGAGTTGGTGATGGACAGGAAAGCCTGACGTGCTGCAGTCTGTGGGGTCGCAAAGAGTCCAACACAATTGAGTGACTGAATTGAACTGAGAGTTATAGGGAGACTGCTTTGACCACAAGTTCTTCCCATGTCTCAAAATTGAACAGAAAATGATGTTTCCTTTACATGGAAGGATAACCAGGGCAAGCAGGAGCACTGTGTGTGTGTGTGTGTGTGTGTGTGTGTGTGTGTGTGTGTGTGTGTGTGATGGGATAAGCGGTGGGAATGGTTGAGCCGACAGTATGATGGAGCAGTTTAACAGGAAGTGTTTCCCTCTGTAGTGAGATGATTCTCAGAATGAGCTGTTAAGGGAGACATAAACTTCTGAATCTTAGTGCTTTCTCAAGATTGGGGAAAAGCTGATGTTCAGAGGAGAGAAGTTTGGCTAAAGATGAGTCAAGCCAAGTCAGTGAGTAGTTTATGGATAACCGTGAGCACTTGGCCAGTCTCTTCATCATTACTTTGCACAGGTTACTTCACTTTTTCCTGACTTTGCCAACAATGGTTCATCTAGTCAAAGCTATGATTTTTCCAGTTGTCATGTATGGATGTGAGAGTTGGGCTATAAGGAAAGCTGAGGACCAAAGAACTGATGCTTTTGAACTGTGGTGTTGGAAAAGACTTGAGGGTCTCTTGGACTGCAAGGAGATCCAACCAGTCAATCCTAAAGGAAACCAGTCCTGAATATTCATCGGAAGGACTGTGTGTGTGTGTGTGTGATGGGATAAGCGGTGGGAATGGTTGAGCCGACAGTATGATGGAGCAGTTTAACAGGAAGTGTTTCCCTCTGTAGTGAGATGATTCTCAGAATGAGCTGTTAAGGGAGACATAAACTTCTGAATCTTAGTGCTTTCTCAAGATTGGGGAAAAGCTGATGTTCAGAGGAGAGAAGTTTGGCTAAAGATGAGTCAAGCCAAGTCAGTGAGTAGTTTATGGATAACCGTGAGCACTTGGCCAGTCTCTTCATCATTACTTTGCACAGGTTACTTCACTTTTTCCTGACTTTGCCAACAATGGTTCATCTAGTCAAAGCTATGATTTTTCCAGTTGTCATGTATGGATGTGAGAGTTGGGCTATAAGGAAAGCTGAGGACCAAAGAACTGATGCTTTTGAACTGTGGTGTTGGAAAAGACTTGAGGGTCTCTTGGACTGCAAGGAGATCCAACCAGTCAATCCTAAAGGAAACCAGTCCTGAATATTCATCGGAAGGACTGGTGCTGAAGCGGAAACTCCAATAATTTGGCTACCCTATGCAAAGACTTAACTCATTTGAAAAGACCCTGATGTGAGAAATACTGAAGCCAGGAGGAGAAGCAGACAGAGGATGAGATGGTTAGATGGCCTCACCGACCCAATGGACATGAGTTTGAGTAAACTCTGGGAGCTGGTGATGGACAGGAAGTGGACAGAGTGAGACTGCATTTGTGGATGCCTGTTTTCCCCACAACTGCCCACCACTTCAGTCCCCCTGCTTACTTCGTGTGGCCAATCTGCACTGGAGCAGGGGCTACCATAATGAGGCTGACAGCTGGGATGTAGGAAACAGAGGTGCATCTGGCTCAGGGCAGCATCTGAGTGGGGGAGCTGGGGCCATGCTCATGGAGGGCACTTATATAGGCAGCATATCAGTAGAAATCCTGATCTCTGGTGGAGGCCAGACTGCCACAGCAGATGACCGAGTATGTTCCCAGAGCCCATGAGAGTCTCAACTGCCCAATAGCATCCCTCTTCAGCAGGGTAGGGATAGCAGAGGCTGGGAGAAGTGATCAGCTTTGAGGGACCAAGAGATCTAAGACCGGAAGCTATGTTTAAGCAGGAAGAGAACTATCAGACCAGTGATCTCGGTGCCAAGCAAAAATGTGCACTTAAGATTGGGTTCTTAGAGGTACAAAGTTCATAACAAATATCAAAAATCAAAATTAAAAATCTAGAGTAGATGTTCAGTTCAGTTCATTTCAGTCACTCAGTCTTGTCCGACTCTTTGCACCCCGGTGAATTGCAGCACACCAGCCTCCCTGTCCATCACCAACTCACAGAGATCACTCAGATTCAAGTTCATCGAGTCAGTGATGCCATCCAGCCATCTCATCCTCTGTCGTGCCCTTCTCCTCATGCTCCCAA
>SJYC01064273.1:0-10253 GCA_006408675.1 Madoqua kirkii | reverse complement strand
ATCAGTAGCATCCTTCATTAGAAAAGCAGATTCCCTATGCCAGGTTCAAACTACTAGATCAGAATCTCTGAGGCTGGGGGTCCTCCCAGTAATTCCTATGTCCTCTGGCTTAAAACTCAACATTCAGAAAACTAAGATCATGGCATCTGGTCCCATCACTCATGGCAAATAGATGGGGAAACAGTGAAAGACTTTATTTTGGGGGGCTCCAAAATCACAGCAGACGGTGACTGCAGCCATGAAATTAAAAGACACTTACTTCTTCAAAAAAAGTTATAACCAAATTAGACAGCATATTAAAAAGCAGAGACATTACTTTGCCAACAAAGGTCTGTATAGTCACAGCTATGGTTTTTCCAATAGTCACATATGGATGTGAGAGTTGGACTGTGAAGAAAGCTGAGTGCCAAAAAACTGATGCCTTTGAACTTGGTGTTGGAGAAGACTTTTGAGAGTCCCTTGGACTGCAAGGAGATCCAACCAGTCCATCCTAAAGGAAATCAGTCCTGAATATTCATTGAAAAGGCTGATGCTGAAGCTGAAACTCCAATACTTTGGCCACCTGATGCAGAGAGTTGACTCATTTGAAAAGATCCTGATGCTGGGAATGATTGAAGGCAGGAGGAGAAGGGAACAACAGAGGATGAGATGGTTGGATGGCATCACTGACTCAACGGACATGAGTTTGGGTAAACTCTAGGAGCTGGTGATGGACAGGGAGGCCTGGCATACTGCAGTCCATGTGGTCGCAAAGATTCTGACATAACTGAGCAACTAAACTGAACTAAAGTTTGAGAAACACTAAAGAAATTGTTTTCCAAATGTGACCTTATCGTGAAACCAGAGAGTGTCCAAGACTAGCTAATATAATATGCAATTCTACTTTATTAATTTTTTACACTCTGTTGAGGATTACATGTTAGTAAACTGCTGTTGCTGCTGCTGCTAAGTCAATTCAGTCATGTCCGACTCTGTGCAATCCCATAGACGGCAGCCCACCAGGCTCCTCTGTCCCTGGGATTCTCCAGGCAATAATACTGGAGTGAGTTGTCATTTCCTCCTCCAATGCATGAAAGTGAAAAGTGAAAGTCAAGTTGCTCAGTCAAGTCCAATTGGAGTGACCCCATGGACTACAGCCCACTGGGATTTTCCAGGCAAGAGTACTGGAGTGGGGTGCCACTAGTAAACTAAGCTGGACTAATTAATGATTATTCATAATTTATGTTCATAACTTAAGATCAATTGCTCAAGTTTAATGATGAAATTAATTTCACCATGTATTTTAGATATCTGATCGCAAAACTGCATTAGAAAAAATATCATGTTTTTTCAAGAATGACATTTGGTTACCAGCGCATCATCAAGATATACCACTGGACTAGTGAAGTGTGTTGCTGAATGAAAAACCAGATTTGGAAAGTAGTACTGGCCTTATTAGACATAATTAACAGTGACATATTGCATCTAATAGAAAATGCAATGCCAGGCTTTTAAGATATTTTCTTTTTACAAAAAGATTTTCTGAAAGAAGAAACTGAAGTAGTTTGGATGAGTGATTCAAAACTCATTTATTTTTCTCTTTTTTTCTTTGTTTCTTCCTTCCTTCTTTCCTTCCTTCCTTTCTTTCTTTCTGTTTAACATTTCTGTGACCCATTGAAAGAAGTGATACTGTTTGGGAAATTTCTTGGTCCCCAGGTTTTGGAGGATTTGAGGTTGGAGGGAATAAGGATGGGGGGTTCATATATCACCACCTTGAGTTCGAGGATGTGGAGGGCAGTTCCTTGTGTGGGAATGGGGTGGGGGATTGATGGGAGGAGCAAGTCTGATGGTTCAGAAGTCAGAGAAGACTATGTGAGGAGTTTCTGGAAGGAAAAGAAGGATTGAAACAAATTTTCCCTTCTTCTCCTATGAGGCTGTGAGTCTCTCTGAAAAATTTCTGAAAGCATTTTGCTTTCGTCTTTTCTTAAATCTATGCAGCATCAAAGTAGAAGAGGGTAAATGGAAAGGGGGTATGCACAGAGTGCTCTTCCCAGAATCAGCCTGACATCATCATATCTATTAATATCTGCCCTATTTAATATCTTTCAATTCAGTCATGGGAGAGGTTTCTGTGGCCTCTGATGTAGATGTTCCATATACCTGACCTGGAAAATTTCCTCTCCCCTTCAACTCAAGAAATCTTTAATCCAACCTCTCTCTTCTCCTCAAATTTCAATCCTCCTTGAATTATTATCCCTTTCTCACAGATTTCTAGGAGAGACATCTGGCTCTTTCTTTATACTTGTTCCCTTTATTCTACATGCTTGTGGGCAGCATGTCATGTAAACTTCTTCCACTTGGAGGGGATTTAAGTATCTATAAAATGGCCCAAAGATATATTTGTGTGAGGGGAACCAGGACCTTGACCCAAGGATGCATTACTGTTTATGTTGACGGTTTGTTTCTCCCTGGTCTCACATCCCTTCCATTCCCTAATTAATAACCACTTGAATCTGTCAACTGGAACTCAGGGAAGGTCAGGGATGCTGAATGAAGCTTATTTCTTGTAGTCAAAGAAATGAGGGACACAGAAAGGCTTTGTGGCCAAGAATGCCACTGAGCTCTGCTCCATATCATTAATAACTGCCCTACTCTAGCCAAACACCACAGAGAAATCTCAGTCTCTTCATCAATCCCACCAGCAAAGGAAAAGTTGGGAATGTCGATTTTCATCCTTGCCAGATGTAAGGAGACAATGCAGCTGACTCCTCCAATCCCTGGGAGTCAGAGAAGGCTTGAGTAAGTGTTGCTGGAGCTGCTCCAGTTTTTGCTCGCAACTTCGAACATCCTCCCACTCTGCCACCTTTAGCGGTGGTGGTGGTGGTTTAGTCGCTGAGTCATGTCCAACTCTGCAACCCCATGGGCTGTAGCCTGCCAGGCTCCTCTGTGCATGGGATTCTCCAAGCAAGAATACTGAAGTAGGTTACCACTCCCTTCTCCAGGGGATCTTCCTGACCCAAGGATCAAACCCCACTCTTCTGCATTTCAGCCAGATTCTTTACTGACTGAGCTACAAGGGAAGCCCTTTAGTGGGAGAGAACATAAATTTTTAAGGTAAAGGGTTCAGAGTTAAGAAAGGAAGCTACACACACACACACACACACACACACACACACACACAAACACACACACACACACAAACACACACACACACAGATGGAACAAGCTGAGACCAAGATGGTGACAAATCTAGCTTCCAACAGACCTTGAATCTCATTATATGTTGATTTCACCACTTTGGCATATGAAATGACACACCTATGGGTGGTCAGGACCAGAAATTAAGGACCAAAAATGGATAAAAAGGAGGTGGCACACTCCCTTGGAGAAAGCCCTTCCCTTGTGGACTAGTGCATGTGACTCCCCATCATCCATCTCACTCTTCCTCTCTTTGTCTTTATTCTTTACAGTTAAATCTCTCTCACCAGGTGGGCAAGAAGTTGATCTGTGAGGGAGGGGCATGGGAAGGGCATGGTTAGTTCCAGCTTCTCCATTCTTTGGCCAACCAACCAAAGCTTGCGCTATTTTGATCTCAGCTTCGGTTTCATTATTTGCTCATTCAAAAAAGAACCCTCCCCCGCTGAAGCAGAGAGCCTCCACTGAGCTAGGCCTGAGCAAGGTCCATATGACTTAATTTGGCAACATAAGGAGCCAGAATACTCATCTCTAGCAGGTGTTATGAGTGCTGGTGGTATTGAGTGTCAGTCTCAGCAGTGTCCCTGAAGACCACCTCCACCCTACAAGAGCAAAGCACTCTGACTCCTCCCTGCTGAGGTGGTTTCAGAGTCAGGATGCTCACCATCATTCAAAAGTAATGGGTCTACCCATGGTGTTGGGTTAGGCAAAATGAGAAACAGGAACAAGGCACCCATGCCCCTCCCAGCAGGAGGTATCAGTGAAGGTCCAGTGGGATCCAGAACTCTCAATCCCACTGAGCAATAACAAAGAAACCCTTCCCCCCGGATGTGAACAAAAACAAATCCGAGACCTAGATAACATAACCTGGATCCCCACTTTTACCAGCCAGTAATGACGTGGCTTGTCTTCCTCTGTAAGAGCGGTTTCAGGTCAAACAGAAAATTTATAAAAGCTCCAGAATCTCGAAATGTCATACTCAAAACGTCTAGGTTTTTACTGAAAACCACTCATCACTAAGAACCAAACAATCACAACATATATGAGGAAAGACATTCAATGGACACCAACAACAAGATGTCAGACATGTTGGAATCATCTGATTCCAACATTCTTACATAGCATTGATATTTCATAGGGAGATAAAGAGGCCTGATATATTTGCAGAAGGAACATTCAGTAAGTAGGAAATAAGAGAAAACAAAAATGTCGTCTTAATTTACAAAATCTTTGCATTGATTTCTAAACTGTTTTGCAGAGTCTTGCATTAAGAATATGAAATTCATTGAATATTGGCTTTATATACAGCAATATGTTTATGTTCATCCCAAACTCCTATAACTGAGTCACTTTGCTGTACACCTGAAACTAACACAACATTTTAAATCAAATACACTCTAATATAAAATAAATTTTTAAAATGTATTGTTAAGCTTTTCTTTAAAGGGAACATAACAATAATGAAACAAAATACTTGAGAATATAGGCCAAAAAAGAATATGAAACATAAAGTTGTAGGGAATCCACAGGCTACAGAAGTCTGGTATAAATCATCATTTCTTTATTCCCAAATATGTTTTACTGCCTGGGATATCTACTACTATGGTCCAGAGCTTGGGAAAGGTCCTTAGTTTCTCACCTTCTGGATGTGGGTACATTATATAGAAGCATTTATAGATTATGGGAAGTTGCATCTCTCCCATTTAAAAATCCTGGACCCTTGAATAAACTCCATAAATAATAGTGTTAATTACAGAGAACAAGATAGTGAGAGATGCACTACATGATACTGCCATGGACCCTAAGACTTTTCAGACAGGAGTCTATGGTAAAAAGGAAGAACCATCCCTGAGTCAGAAAAATGCAGTTTTTGTCCCAAGCTCAGGGTCTGACTGAAAAAAATTACTCTCTCTGATCATCAGTTTTTTCATCCAGTGTGTAAGGTGAGGGATTTCAAAGCCAGTCGTAAAATGTTATCATTCTGACTACTCAATATATATACCTACAAGCTTCACCGATGTCTTACAAAACAGAACATATTATTCGTATCATATTCAGGATTATTTTGTTCAGTTCAGTCGCTCAGTCATATCTGACTCTTTGTGATCCAATGGACTGCAGCATGCCAGGCCTTCCTGTCCATCACCAACTCCTGGAGCTTATTCAAACTCATGTCCATCTAGTCAGTTACGCCATCCAACCATCTCACCATTTGTCATCCCCTTCTCCTCTTGCCTTCGCTTTCCCAGCATCAGGGTCTTTTCAAATGAGCCAGTTTTCCACATCACGTGGCCAAAGTATTGAAGTTTCAGCTTCAGCACCAGTCCTTCCAATGACTATTCAGGACTGATTTCCTTTAGTTGGTTGGATCTCCTTGCAGTCGAAGGGACTCTCAAGAGTCTTCTCCAATACCACAGTTCAAAAGCATCAATTCTTCTACAACTACACAAGCAAAGCAATCCATGTGTAAAAATTGCTTCCAAATTTCTATGAAAATAGTTGTATATTTTAATTTTTATCTTTTTCAGTAGTGTACATTTCATCTCTTTAAAAGTACCTTCTAGGGATACTGCATGTATACCAACCTCTGGGTCTGCTAACCCAGAAAGCCACTAGCATGATGTCTTACATATTTGCTCTGACATCTCATTGCCTTTTGGCTACAGTGAATTCTGTTTTTCCACTTGTGAGGGTCTCCAAACCCAAAGGGGCATTGCAGTAATGCAGCAGGGACCTCGTGTGCTCACATCATGGCATAAGAACCCACATCTATGAAACAACTGCAGTCCAACTTCGAAGAAAGAGGTAAGTGGCCTGTGCCAAAGAAGAATAGAATTCCACTTTGCATCAAAGAAGAAATAGAATTTATGTTGCATCTTAGACTTAAAAGTTGTCAGAAGTATTTCACTTGAATTCACTTTGTAAATGTGGTAGCAGGGAAGGAGCAGAGAATCACTGTTTTGAAAGCTTGTAGAAGAAATAAAGAATAAAAATAGATGTAACTACTCTTTCTAAAAAGAACACTTACCTGTATCTTTGAAGCCTCTGTTGATCCTCTTATAATCTTAACTTGTTTGTTATTTCTACTGCTTTTCTTTACAGTTTCAATATACTGCTAAATGAGAGATTGTTCTGACTTGCATGTTTTTGAATTTTAAATACATGGAATCATACTGTATGTGTTCTGCAACCTGTTTTTTTGCTCAATGTTATAATATTCATTCTCATGAACATTTTGCTGCAGTCTATTGTCATTCTTTTATAGCATCCCTTATAAAGTTATTTTAAGCAAATGCATCCATTTCTAATTTATTGTTTTTCCTCATTTTCAATAATATAATAAAAACAGCTATGAATATTATCAGATGAGGTTTCTCGATAGGGAGTTGAAATTTCTCTAGGTTATATATAGTGTAATAGCTGTGTCAAAAGGTTTACACATTCATATCTATTAACTTATGAAAAACTGTTTTCCAAGGTGGTTGTAACAATTTACATCCCCACAAGCAGTTTAAAGACAATGTCACCCTTTTTGAATGTATTCAAGTTGGTGTTTGGGAAATGATATCTCATTGTATTTAATCTACATTTTCTTAATTACTGAGGCAGCACACAATGAGAAATATTTTTAGTTAGTAATAAATGCCATGAAAAATGAACAAGCCAAGGAGAAAAGATGGCAAGGGCTACTTTGGAAGAAGGATTGAGGGAGAGGTATCCCCATGGAGGATTGTCAGTGTCAGAAATAAGTGAGGGTGAGATGGGGAGGGAAATGGAAGGGAAGTTCAAAAGGGAGGGGATATATGTATATCTACGGCTGATTCATGTTGAGGTTTGACAGAAAACAACAAAATTCTGCAAAGCAATTATCCTTCAATAAAAAGAAAATTTAAAAAAGAAAGAAGTGATAAGATGGAGTGAGCCAGATAAGTAGGGTGGGGACAGGGGTCTGCAGAGCAGATTGAGGGGTTCTGGCTCTAAGAAGAGGCAAAACATTCTTTCAAATACTGAAACTAAATATTTTTAGTTGATGAGTTACTGAGCAGGCCAGAAGGATCTCAGCTAGATTGCGAGATTTAAACAGATGGTGTTGAAGAGGAAACAGAGCTTTGGGTATGAAAAGGGAGATGGTAGGAGCCATACATGATGCCTATTTATTCTCTTAATTAGAGTCTGAATTACTTTGCATTATAAGAAAATCACATGTGAAAACAAATTTTTAAAAATCCTTGAGAAGAATTAACCTGTTATGACTTATGCAAATATTTTAAGCTTAAAAGAACAATTAAGATCTTTCTAGATGTATGGAATTGAAACAAATTTTGATCTATTAAATTTAAGACCTGTATAGTTTTGTAGGACAATGACTTGGTTGTGTTAAATCTGGATGAAGCGTTTCCAGTCCTTTGGAGACGCCTGTTATTCCTCAAGTTTTATTATCTGTCATCCCATTAAATCATTCATTTTCTGGACTGAAAAATAAATGAGTGTTAAGCTGTCTTAAATGTTAAGCGGAGTTGAATGTTGTCATTCATCCCAGGAAAAGGATTCATTTGTTATTGATTAATGAAGTCTAGAGGCATTTTCCTTTCTAAAGAAAATTTTTTATTTTCCTTAGTGGATCACTTGGTGCACTGTTGCAAGCAGATGCCAAGATGAGATTAGACACATAAGTTATCTGTCAGGGAAATGCCTATGGAGGATAAAGAAGTGATGGAGCAGGAAGAGGAGGGAAAACAATTCACACTGCTTTGCAGATCTGACACCTGCAAAGGGAGACAAGGAAATAGGGAGGGTTGTGGACGAAGAGCCTCAGATTTCAGTGCAGCTCTGAGAAGTCTTGCCAGCTGTACAGGAGCCCAGGGGCAAAATCTGCCAGCTTTGGGAATCCAACACAGGGCAGAGAGGCCCTGATCCATTATCTAAACATTGGCTGGGAGCATACTGGGGAGAGCGTCAGCATAAAGGTTGTGTGGTGATACCAAAGTTCTGGAGGCACAGCAGCTGGAGGCTGTCACTTTCTCACCCTCCTCACAATAGGTTTTTTGAAGGGAGAATTGAAAAATGTCCATCCTTAACTACCTCACTTCAAAATAAAATCTATAAAATTTGGTATATCAAGATGTTTGCAGTCTTAATGTCTAGAGAACAATGAAATATGATAAATACATCTGGGCTTTTAGTTAATATGCTGACCTATCAGTTATAATGTATAAGAATATCTCACTTGGGACTTCCCTGGTGGTTCAGTGGTTAAGAATCAGCCTTGCAATGAAGGGGACACGGGTTCAATCCCTGGTTGGGGAACTAAGATCCCACATGTCACAGGACAACTAAATCTGTGCACCCCCACTAAGACCTGACACAGCCAAATAAATAGATGAATATTTTTAAAATGACATTTCCTTGTTTTACTAATGATATTGAAGAGAAATAAATATTGTTTGGCTCAAGGAATCATTTTAAAGGACTTTGCTTTGTTTACAAACAAATTAAAACCTCACAATATTTTTTTTCAACTTACAAATTAGACCAACATAGAGGCATACTCTGTAGTCTCTTTTCAGGGATTCTCTTTTGTGTTCCTGTCCTCAGGCACCCTTAACTGGTTTACTGTGAAAACAGTTTCTTCTGCATAAATCCATACTAATTATTTATTTGGAATTTCATAAACAATAATTACTATCCCTGACCCACTGTTCCCAAACCACTCATGTTCCTCTAGAATATTCTGTGGTTAGTGATGCTGACATACGACTATGAAAACCAGCCCTCCTTTAGTGTCTATTACATGATATTGAGAACTCTCAGACTTGTTTGCCTCATTGACTTTATTCCTATTAATACCACACCCCATTAAACTGAAAAACACACCACCACATACACATAAAAGAGGGCAAGTTTAATGAAGAAATTTTTCAACTATTTCTTTGTTTTTAACGTTCAGTTTATCAAATTTGCAGTAGAAAAAGGGGTGAATAAGCTCACTTACTAAAAGCAGAAGTGAAGAATAAAATGAATTACTCAATTAGAGCGAGGGTACAGCATGCAGTATCAGATTGACCATCTGTGCAGGAGAAGAGAAAGCTGCACTTCTGCAGGAGGCCTCTCTAAACGAGGCCAAGCAACCCAAGAAGGTGGTGAGAACTCTGGAAGTTGCCATACCTTTGTGCTATTTCATCATGTGACCTGCCTGTGTTTATCCCTCTTTCTGTCTAAGCAGAACCTATGCTAGCTGGCATGATTTATGAAGCATTAGCCCTACAATTGCAGTAAATCTGGGAAGAGAGAAACTTTTCAGATGAAAATAAGTTTTTTTTTTTTTCCCAATGGCCTCACATTCTGGGACCCCGACTCTACCTAGGTATTTTTGCCTATGAATTACGCTAACTGATCACCTAATTTTCCTTGCTTCTATCAAGATTCCTCAGTTCAGTTCAGTCACTCAGTCGTGTCTGACTCTGCGACTCCATGAATCACAGCACTCCAGGCCTCCCTGTCCATCACCATCTCCCAGAGATCACTCAGACTCATGTCCATCGAGTCAGTGATGCCATCCAGCCATCTCATCCTCTGTCGTCCCCTTCTCCTCCTGCCCCCAGTCCCTCCCAGCATCAGAGTCTTTTCCAATGAGACAACTCTTTGCATGAGGTGGCCAAAGTACTGGAGTTTAAGCTTCAGCATCAGGCCTTCCAATGAACACCCAGGACTGGTCTCCTTTAAGATGGACTGATTGGATCTCCTTGCAGCCCAAGGGACTCTCAAGAGTCTTCTCCAACATCACAGTTCAAAAGTATCAATGCTTCGGCACTCAACTTTCTTCACAGTCCAACTTTCACATCCATACATGGCCACTGGAAAAACCATAGTCTTGACTAGATGGACCTTTGTTGGCAAAGTAATGTCTCTGCTTTCAACATGCTATTTAGGTTGGTCATAACTTTTCTTCCGAAGAGTAAGCGTCTTTTAATTTCATGGCTGCAGTCAGCATCTGCAGTAATTTTGGAGCCCCCCCCCCAAAATAAAATCTGACACTGTGTCCACTGTTTCTCCATCTATTTGCCATGAAGTGATGGGAC
>SJYC01064269.1:0-113528 GCA_006408675.1 Madoqua kirkii | reverse complement strand
TTGAACTGTGGTGTTGGAGAAGACTCTTGAGAGTCCCTTGGACTGCAAGGAGATCCAACCAGTCCATCCTAAATGAGACTAGTCCTGGGTGTTCATTGGAAGGACTGATGCTAAAGCTGAAGCTCCAATACTTTGGCCACCTCATGTGAAGAGTTGACTCATTGGAAAAGACCCTGATGCTGGGAGGTATTGGAGGCAGGAGGAAAAGGGGACGACAGAGGATGAGATGGCTGGATGGCATCACCAACTCGATGGACATGAGTTTGAGTGAACTCCTGGAGAGGGAGGCCTGGCTTGCTGCAATTCATGGGGTTGCAAAAAGTCATACACGACTGAGTGACTGAACTGAACTGAACTAAAGGACCAAATTCAATATTATTGGTGAATATCAGAATTTCCTGGGCTTTCCCTGTGGCTCAGCAGTAAAGAATCTGCCTGTAATGCAGGAGACACCCAGAGACACAGGTTTGATCCCTGGGTCAGGAAGATCCCGTAAGGGATGAAATGGTAACCCACTCCAGTATACTTGCCTGGAAAAACCCACGGACAGATGTCTAGCGGGCTAGAGTCTGTGGGGTTGCAAAAAGTTGGATGCAGCTGAGCATGCGGGCACAGGTCAGAATTTCCTATGATTCTAGTTTGTGGCTGTCGTCTTCCCTCCCTAGCCTCCAGGGAGAATGCAGAGAGCTGATGGCTTCTGTCACTTGCGAACTGCTCTGGCTCACACTCCTTCAGATTCAAAAGAGCAGTTAAGTGACTGGTCTCCGAGAGATCTCAGAGACTAAACTTTAGGATGAGCTTGGGACTTACATCCATCTCTTTGATGTGCTCTTTAATTCTTTTGGGATAACAGGTGTCAATTTTGTCTACCCTGAGCAATTTGGTAGGATATGGCCATCCTACCAAGCTTAGACCAGGCTGTCTGGAATCACCCTGGAAGCATGAGAAAGATCTCAGAAAGCCTCGCATAACCAAAGGGTATATCCAGACTCCTTGTCCCACTCATCCTGATTCAGGGCTGAAAAAAGAGGTCTTAGGATGCTTTGGGAGATCAAGAGTAGCCCTGGAATCCAGGCTGCTAGTCTTAAGAAGAAGAGAAATATCTTCCCGGGAACTCCCCTTTCATCAAATGTCTTGAAGGCTCATGAGCTTTAAGTCCACGACTGGCCCCTGCCCACGGCCCCCTCCCAAGCACAGCTCCTCCTGTCCCTGGTGGTGAAATGCAACTTCTCTCTCCATTTGCTGATCACTTCCTCATTTCCCAGCCTTGTCTGAAAAGCACAAATGTTTTACAGGCCTAAAATAATTAACCTTCTCAGGTTCTTTTTCTTTTTCTAGGCCTTTGTAGTTGTGGAATTGCCTTAATCTTTTGCTTCCACTCTCTCCTATCTGTTGACATTTTCTTCTCTTGACTTTCCTCTTTCCATATTATTCTTTCTATCTGGACTCCAGGACAGGAAGCCTGACTAGAGGAAGGCCAAAATTAACATATGAGGACCAGATTGAATGACTAAGACTTAGACAAGGAGAAGGTTGAAAACCTTGATCGAGTTTAGAAGATTTTTTTCAGGAATAGGTGTTCAAGATAAAAAAGCAAGAAGAAGAAGAATACTGGAATCTCAGTGTTATTTTTGGAAATGTAAGGTTTTGGGGTGTATGTATGTGTCTCGTTACAGAGTTTATCTTTCCTGAATTCTGAGAACAGCTAAGACACTGTAGAAAAAAGCAACATCATTCCCAGCTGTTTTTTAAAATAATACTTATTTATTTGGCTGCGTAGGTTCTTAGTTGTGGCATTCAGATCTTCACTGTGTCTTGTGGGATCTTTCAGTCTCCGGAAGACATGTACTTCAGTAGTTGCAGTACATGGAATCTTTCTAGTTGTGGCACTCTGCCTTTGTTGCTCTGCTGCATGTGTGATCTTAGTTGCCAACTAAGGATCAAACCCACGTCTCCTGCATGGCAAGTTGGATACCTAGCCACTTGACCACCAGGGAAGTCCCCCGGCACTTATTTTTGATCATTCAGTTTCAGCAGCAGAGGCAAGAATAAAATACAAAGTCTTTTGAGAACAGTGCTTTGTAATTTTATTTCAGAACCAGATAACAAAGAGGGAGAAGGGTCAGTAGTCTCTCACATTTAATCTTTATGAAGTTTGTTGCAAAAGTTTTCTTACAACTATTGTAACCTTTCCATGTGTGTATATTTTCAATTTCCTGCTGCACTGCTTCACTATGTCTTATAAGGTAAGTGCATTATTGCTTCTTTCTTTATAAACCATGAACTTCCTCCCCATTTCTGCAGATGAAAAAACTGAACTGTATTTGTTATCCATTTCTGAATTCTCACTAAACAATGAATCCCTGGGCATTATCATAATACCAACTCCTTGCAAATTACTTCTCTCATTTTGACTAAAAAAATAATGAAAGGAGTCTTAGAAAAGTAAGATTAGCTTTTCTAGAAGAATGGTAGGAACATTTTGTGTAATACACCGAGAAGGCAGGAAAGGTCACACTACTGTGGACATCACTCCATACACAAAACATTGCCATTTTTGTCAAGCTTTTCTACAAATTTGGCTTAGTTGGGGGTACTTTTCAAGGTGCAAAGGAACAATCAAGTTAAAACCATAAAAAATTCTATAGTTTCAGCTTTCGTTCTTAAGATGTTTAGAGTTTGAAATAATGAGTTCCAAAATCAAGGGTGCAAATCTTAGAAAAGCAAACTAAAAATAATGGAGACAAAGAAGAGGTTCATCAGACACAACAGGGAGTCACTTCTCCAGTTTTGCAGCCAGTCACTTCTCCAGCTTTGCAATTTCACCTCCCTGGAACTTTAAGTGTTTTACATAGTTTTGTATCCATTAAAAGTAAAATCTTTCATCTGAGAAAGAATTGTATCATTTTAAGAAATGTACAAGAAAACAGCTAACAATCTTACTAAACCAGTGTGAATGTTCAAAGTTTAATCTGGTCTCTTAGAAAAAAAATCCTTTACGTTTTTAGAACTCTATGTCTATGAAAGCTTTTCCAGGAGAGAAGTTTATATTGTAAAATATTTCATAAAAACATACAAAACACAATTCTGACCTTTGAAATTACCATGGAAAAGAAACCCAAAATATTGACATAAGCTGAGAAACATACCTGGGAATTTAAAAACATTTTCCTTTTTTGCTTATCAACTCCACGTAAATTAACAATGAATGAAATACATTCTGCCTTTTTCCTCAATTAACTTTCCATTCATTCACATACACAGTGGGCCTGGGCCCTGGAGTTACATCTTTCGTTCTTAACTTTACCAGTTAAAGTCACCAGTTAAAGTTTTCAGTTAATCAAAGAAGCAGTGTTAAGTAGCTCCAAGGAACTAAAGCTAGTCTCTTACAATAGAGATTATCTCTCATCACTTTCAGTCCTGCAAATGCTTGGTGCTCTCCAAGAAGTGAAGATTCCCAAATTTAATTTATCCTTAACTGATAGTTAACAAGTCCTGTAAAAAGTTAACTGGCGAGAAAGAGTGAGAGCAAATCAAGAGCATCAGATCTGGAAGGAGTGAGCGAGCTCTTCAGGCTTCCCAGGTGGCGCTAAGGGTAAAGAACTCTCTTGTCAATGCAGAGACATAAGAGACGTGGGTTCAATCACTGGGTTGGGAAGATCCCCTGGAGAAGGACATGGCGACTGACTCCAGCATTCTTGCCTGGAGAATCCCATGGACAGAGGAGCCTTGTGGGCACAGTTCATAGGGTTGCACAGAGTCAAACACGACCAAAACCCTGCTTAGCCTGCACACAGAGAGCTTTATATCCCTATCTATTTCTTCTTTTTATGAGGAAGGAACAGTTGTTAATGAAGATCAGACCAAGTTAGAAACCAAAATCTCTGTTTGTAGGGTCAGACAACTCATGGGCCTTTTAAATATTTAAAAAACAAAACAAGTTGCACAATCAATGTTATGCTTTAAATAACCTACTTAAATAATCTGAGTTGTTTCAGATTTCATTCCATGAAGTAAAATGAAATCCAGAGACATATGCTTTCATCAAACAACTTGCTATGTTTGTAACATATATATACACTAAAAAACAATAAGCACATACACAGATGTCTGACTTTCAGTGTTTTAAGATTGCATGCACCTGAGTCATTAATTTCGAGGAAGTGCTACAGGTCTGTTTTAATAGAACATGAAATAAAATCTTCATATACTTCAAGGGGTTGAGATTACTAGTATAGAAATTGATAAATAAAAGCTTAAATCTCCTCAGATCACACTATGTCATCATTCTAAAGGCTCTATGTGTTTTCCTTGGAGAGTTAGTAGAATGGACCATAAGCCTCTCCAGGAACTATGGGCGTCCCGGTATAATAAAGACAGAATATCCTGAGTGGGAACCATGCGTGGCTATTGTAACCACGCCGTTTATCACAATAATGAAACTCTGTCAAAAGCAGTGGTCAGGACGATGCATTACATGGCTGAATCATAAAGCATGGTTACCACCAGTACCCAAAGATCTCAAGACTTAGGCCACCTTGCAGGTTGGCTTGACATCTGTTCTCTGTGATAGATCCTCTGCATTCCATCAGCTGTGTTTACAATATTGCCGTGCTCCCTTGGTATAGACGTCAGGCCAATATGCTTGCAATTTGAGGCAGTATTTTTTAACTCATGTAGTTGACATTTTTGCTCAGTTTAGATTTGTGGGCTGGACCACAGGACCTTCCAGATGACTGAGCAGCCAGCCTTTCACTGCCATAGATGGATTTTAATTTTGGATTTCAGATACAGCCAGCAGAATATAGAGGACGTGAGCCCCAGATGTGCCTCCTTACTTATAGAGGACCAGATGTGCCTCCTTACTCCATAATCCCTGCTGCAGTCCTTCCCTTTTGTCCCTCCCTGCATCCAGGCCTAGCTTAGCTATGTCAGAGCTGTGATTTTAAAGGATGCTATGGTGTCTTTTAAACTTTCTCCTTTACCTTGTGCTTATGGCTGCCATTTTTTTTCCCCAGGGACTGACATGGGACAGCTTCCTAGATCGAAAGAAAGTTTAATGTGCAGAAGCTTTTGGTGAGTTAGCATTTGATTTTAATTCATACTCTAGTATAAAGGCTTCAGCAATACGTGAACCGTGAACTTCAGATGTTCAAGCTGGTTTTAGAAAAGAAAGAGGAACCAGAGATCAAATTGCCAATATCCTCTGGATCATTGACAAAGCAAAAGAGTTCCAGGAAAACATCTATTTCTGCTTTATTGACTATGCCAAAGCCTTTGACTGTGTGGATCACAATAAACGGTGGAAAATTCTTCAAGAGATGGGCATACCAGACCACCTGACCTGCCTCTTGAGAAACCTGTATGCAGGTCAGGAAGCAACAGTTAGAACTGGACATGGAAAAACAGACTGGTTCCAAACAGGAAAAAGAATACGTCAAGGTTGTATATTGTCACCCTGCTTATTTAGCTTATATGCAGAGTACATTATGAGAAACGCTGGGCTGGAAGCAGCACAAACTGGCATCAAGATTGCCGGGAGAAATATCAATAACCTCAGATAGGGACAGGACTGAGTGACTGAACTGAACTAAACACCCTCTTTCTTAAAGCCTCACATCATGGTCATTGTCACGGCCTGGGCTTGTGGGTCAGGTTGATTGTGCTCAGGTAAACCAGCTGCAGTGACACACAACCCCTTAATCTTGGTGGCTGAACACAATGAAAGTTAATTTCCCAGCCCTGTTGCCACTCAAGCAGGTGAGCAGGGCGCTCTGCTCCCTGCAGACACCCTGGGGCCCAGGTTCCTTCTACTGAGTGGCTCCCCCATCCCTGAGAGGTTCAGAGGCCTCTGCAGGGGGTCCTCTGTGACTGTCCAGCCTGCAGGAAAAGGAAGTGAGTGAGGAGAAGGTCCAGGAACTCTTACATCTCACATCTTTGGTGACAAATGGTCCTATGAACCCCTCCCCCCTCAGCACACACCCCCAGATTCACGGGACTGAGGCATGTGACGTGGCAGGGTAGGCAGGAATAGGAGGAGGGTAGATGCTGGGAGCTCGGGCAGGCTCTGCAGTCGCAGTGGATGCAGAGCGGCTTTCAGACACATCGCTTCACTCCAAAGTTTTAGGCTCTGGTGAAACATCACAGAATGGCTCCAGGTGAGCCAAGGAGGAGGTATACAGACTGAAACACACTTAGCAGTCAGCCCCCATGCTGATGCCACATCCTCGCCTCTCCCCTGGCTCAGTCTATCCACATGTACCTGGGGACATTAATGTGATCATCTTTGTGTTTTCCAGACTAAGAACAGGGATAAGGTCGTGGTTAGGAAATGGGCTCTGGAGTCTCGCTGCCTAGATTTGAGTCCTAACCATAATGGGACCTTGGGAGAGCCCCATGGCTGTGCCTCAGGTTCATCTGCTCTGGAGACAAGTCAGAACGCAGGACCTGTCTCAGAGGGTTGCCGAGGGGACGGGTTATGTGTTTCCAGTTTTGAGACTAGTGCATGGCACGTGGAGAATGTGATGTACGGGTTCCCTATTTTTATTATTGTATGATGCCTGGCCCATGGCAGAAACTCAACAAGACACACACACTCATCTTAGCAGCTGCTCTGTACTGGGTACCACCAGTCCATGCCAACACACTCCACGAATCTTGAATGAGTCATGCGGTGAATTAGCTCAACGAGCCTCATCACCTGGCTTCTGCTCCCATATGTGCTTTGGGGCTGCCTTTTATCTTGGTTTTGGCTGAATTCACACCCAAAGACAAGTGTTTAATTGCTAAAGGCATCGCTTTGAAACCAGTTTTCGGGGACCGTCGGAGACGTGTTTCCACAGGGGGCAACTCTGCCAGGCTTCTCCAGGCCTCTGCAGATGCATCGGTTCTCCAATTTCCCCAACTTTAAATAAGAAGCTTCTGCAGAGACTCCCAAAGCAGCGCCTAGCAGTGAGAGATGTGAAAGCCGCCTCTTCCCCCACCAGGCTCCTGAGAGCTTGGAAAGAAAAAGAGAACATTTCCTCCCAAACAGCATCCTTTTAATTTCTTCACGTAAACTCAGGACCCTGGTCATTGCTGTAGACGTGGGAAGACAAGTTTGTTGAGAGCAGGCATCAGCAAGACTCTTGCCAGCACAGCTGCTGGAATCTGTGCAGGACTGCAGTAGGGACCAAGTCACATCCAAGAATGACCTTCAAGCTGGAAGGTCTCCTGATTGTCGTGCCAGAGGCCTGGGAAGTTCTGGGCACTTACTCCAGCTTCTCTGGAGGGTCTGGACCCTGTCGGTAGTCCTGGGGGCATCCTGTGAAAGTGAAAGAAAGGGAAGTCACTCTTTGTGGCTCTTTGTCAGTCAGTCTGGCTCTTTGTGACCCGATGGGCTATACAGTATAGGCCAGAATACTGGAGTGGGTAGCCTTTCCCTTCTCCAGGGGATCTTCCCAACCCAGGGATCGAACCCAGGTCTGCCACATTGCAGGCAGATTCTTTACCAGCTGAACCACAAGGAAAGCCCAAGAATACTGGAGTGGGTAGCCTATCCCTTCTCCAGTCGATCTTCCCTACCCAAGAATTGAACCTGGGTCACCTGCATTGCAGGCAGATTCTTTACCAACCGAGTTATGACGGAAGCCCAACTGCCTTCCTGCAGCCACTCCATCCCTCTGGCTTAGTGCTAAACGTGCTGTTTCTCGCCCTGTACTTGGCTTCCTGAGGGGTGTCCTCCTTACGCTCTTTGGGGCCTAACAAAGCAATTTGATAAGGACCTCATCAGTACTGATCCTTAAACCTGTAAATATCCTAGGCTTCCCTGGTGGCTCAGTGGTAAAGAATCCACCTGCCAATGCAAGAGACATGGGTCCAATCACTAGTCTGGGAAGATTCTACATGCCACCAAGCAACTAAGCCTGGGAGCCACAACTACTGAGCCTGTGCTCTAGAGCCTGGGAGCCACAGCTACTGAGGCAATGAGCTCAGGCTGCCCAAAAATAGAAGCCACGGCAATGAAAAACTCAAGCACTGCAACTAGGGAGTAGTGCCCATTCACCAGAGCTAGAGAAAAGTGCACGCAGCAACGAAGACCCAGCAGAGCCAAAAAATAAACAATAATAAAGGGGTCTGTACAAAACAGATCTTCATGACCCAGATAATTATGATGGTGTGATCACTCATCTAGAGCCAGACATCCTGGAAAGTGAAGTCAAGTGGGCCTTAGAAAGCATCACTATGAACAAAGCTAGTGGAGGTGATGGAATTCCAATTGAGCTGTTTCAAGTCCTGAAAGACGATGCTGTGAAAGTGGTGCACTCAATATGCCAGCAAATTTGGAAAACTCAGCAGTGGCCACAGGACTGGAAAAGGTCAGTCTTCATTCCAATCCCAAAGAAAGGCAATGCCAAAGAATACTCAAACTACTGCACAATTGCACTCATCTCACATGCCAGTAAAGTAATGCTCAAAATTCTGCAAGCCAGGCTTCAGCAATATGTGAACCGTGAACATCCTGATGTTCAAGCTGGTTTTAGAAAAGGCAGAGGAACCAGAGATCAAATTGCCAACATCCGCTGGATCACAGAAAAAGCAAGAGAGTTCCAGAAAAACATCTATTCTGCTTTATTGACTATGCCAAAGCCTTTGACTATGTGGATCACAATAAACTGGGAAAATTCTGAAAGAGATGGGAATACCAGACCACCTAACCTGCCTCTTGAGAAATCTGTGTGCAGGTCAGGAAGCAACAGTTAGACCTGGACATGGAACAGCAGACTGGTTCCAAATAGAAAAAGGAGTATGTCAAGGCTGTATATTGTCACCCTGCTTATTTAACTTCTATGCAGAGTACATCATGAGAAATGCTGGACTGGAAGAAACACAAGCTGGAATCAAGATTGCCGGGAGAAATATCAATAACCTCAGATATGCAGATGACACCACCCTTATGGCAGAAAGTGAAGAGGAACTAAAAAGCCTCTTGATGAAAGTGAAAGAGGAGAGTGAAAAAGTTGGCTTAAAGCTCAACATTCAGAAAACTAAGATCATGGCATCTGGTCCCATCACTTCATGGGAAATAGATGGGGAAATAGTATCAGACTTTATTTTGGGGGGCTCCAAAATCACTGCAGATGGTGACTGCAGCCATGAAATTAAAAGATGCTTATTTACTCCTTGGAAGGAAAGTTATGACCAACCTAGACAGCATATTCAAAAGAGACATTACTTTGCCAACAAAGGTCCATCTAGTCAAGGCTATGGTTTTTCCTGTGGTCATGTATGGATGTGAGAGTTGGACTGTGAAGAAGGCAGAGCACTGAAGAATTGATGCTTTTGAACTGTGGTGTTGGAGAAGACTCTTGAGAGTCCCTTGGACTGCAAGGAGATACAACCAGTCCATTCTGAAAGAGATCAACCCTGGGATTTCTTTGGAAGGAATGATGCTAAAGCTGAAACTCCAGTACTTTGGCCACCTCAAGCAAAGAGTTGATTCATTGGAAAAGACCCTGATGCTGGGAGGGACTGGGGGCAGGAGGAGAAGGGGACAACAGAGATGGCTGGATGGCATCACTGACTCGATGGACTTGAGTCTGAGTGAACTCCAGGAGTTGGTGATGGACAGGGAGGCCTGGCGTGCTGCAATTCATGGCGTCGCAAAGAGTCGGACACGACTGAGCGACTGAACTGAACTGAAAGGTGTCTGATATTTAACAAAAATGGTGTGATGATGGTTTAAAAATAAATAAATACATGTCCTGTTGGATTTAGCTGCTTCACTCTCATACCTTCATCATGACATCCAGAGTCACTGATGGATGGTTGTATTCAGGCTCTGAAGCCAGGCAGACTTTGCAAAAATCCTTCTCCACCACTTACTAACCATGTGGGTAAATACCTTACTCTTGGCTCCCTCCTCTGTAAACAGAAGTGTCAACCGCCAGGGTTCTTGTGAATATGAAATGGAATTATTTATGTGTTTTGGTAGAGTTTCAAGAGTTAGACACAACTGCAAGCTTGTCTGATTGAAGCTAAAAAGGAAGGTGTTGAAAAAATAGTGAGCAGTCGCAAGATGGGTGGGAAGACTGGCAAACCAGGCTCAGAATCTCTGCAGGGAGAAGATATATATATTGTTTTTCAGATTCTTTTCCATTATAGGTTATTACAAGATTTTGAAAATAGTTCCCTGTGCTCTACAGCAGGTTCTTGTTGTTTATCTGTTTCATGTATGGTAGTATGTATGTGTTAATTACAAACTCCTAATTTGTCTCTCCCTACCTCCAATATCCTCTTTGGTAAGTAAGAGGAATTTTCTCAAGATGGATTTCCTGTGTTCTAGGTTAGGATCTTCAATTTGACTAGGTAAAGCTAAACTGTTTTCCAAGGTGACTGTGCAAATTAAATTCCCACCATCAGTGTACCAGAGTACACACTGCTAGTCACTACCTAACCCTTACCAGACTTGTTCATCTTTAATCTCCCTGGGGACTGGGTGATCTCCATACAGGTACTGGGTGCTGCTCCCAAGTTCTTGGGTGATTTCAGGACAGCCCGAGACATCAGTGTTATCACTCCCATCTTGCAGATGAAGAAACTGAAACAGTCTGTTCAGCTGTTTAAATCATTAGCAAATCATCGAGCTGGGATTCAAGCCCAGGTCTCTGTGACCAGACCCTGTGCTTTTTCTGCCATGCTATAACACTGGCTGTTACTGGAGAGGTCTCTGGGCCTTTATGGGGTACCTGTGGGGAACTATGAGCTTCTTGGAGATGGAACTCTCATGGGGAGCACAGTTCATGACCTGTCTTTGGTGTATGTCAGAATCACTCAGTCCCATCCCAAACTCACTGAATCAGAATCAACAGCAGTGTGTGTGTGCTGGGGTGGGGGAGGGTCTAGTGAGCAGGAAGTGGGCGCCTTATTGTGGTTTGTTTAAATAATTTTTGAAATTTATTTTTGGCTGTGCTGAGCCTCTGTTACCCCGCAGGCTTTTCTTTGGGTTGCATAGAGCTAGGGCTACTCTTCATGGTGATGGGCTGGTGTCTCACTGCAACGGCTTCTCTTGTTGCCAACACAGGCTCTAGGGCACATAGGCTGTGGCATGAGGGCTCTACAGGCTCAATAGTTGCGGCGCATAGGCTTAGTTGCTCCATGGCATGTGACATCTTCCTGGACCACAGATCGAACTATGTCTCTTGCATTGGCAGGTGGATTCTTTACCACTGAGCCACCAGAGAAGCCCTCATTGTGAGTTTAATTTATATTTCTGTGTTACAAGACATGTCGAACACTATGTCATTAGCTTCCTGGTCAGTTGAATTTGGTTTTGGAGTCTGTTCAAGTCTTTGACTCATTTCTACTTGTGTTGTCTTATTGATTTGTTAGAACTCTTTACATATTGTGACCACAAATCCTTTGTAGCTACATGGGTTGCAAGTATGTTAGCTCAGTTGGTGGCTTGTCTTTCCCATTTTCATGATGCCTTCTGAAGAGCAGAACACTCTAAGTCTGATGAAATCCAAATGACCATTTTGTTTTCCTTTTGTGGTTTTTTTCTGTGTGTGTCTTGAATCTTTACCCACCCCAAAGTGGCAAATATTTTCCCTTATTTAGGTATGAACATTTTAAACACATTTTCAAGGTGATTCTGTTGTGTGGTTCTTCTTCGTTCAGAGTCAGATCTGAATTTGACTCTCAGGTTTGCCACTCAGCTGAATAAGTCAGTTTGTCTCTCTGAGCCTGTTTCCCTACCTGCAAAAGGATTTAAAAATAAGGTCTGTCCACAAGGTTTGTTAGAAGGATTTAGTGAAACAGAGCTCAAACAGAGCTTAGCGAAATGCCTGGTATGAAACCAGCGTTTCATAAAAATCATTTTGTTTATATGCAAATGAGCTTTGAGCAGCTGGGAGGAATAACATGGTTTGTTGTTTGTTTTCAGTACATCAAGGCCTTTTACAACGAGTCATGGGAGAGAAGGCATGGACATCCCATAGACTCAGACACTCTGACCCTGCTCTGGTCTGTGACTGTGTCCATATTCGCCATCGGTGGACTCATGGGGACGTTCCTGGTGAAGGTGATCGGAAAATTTCTTGGGAGGTCAGTGGGGGCCCCTCTATAACGGCCATACTATGTTTGTACTAGAGTCAGGATTGCAGCAGGCAACAGAATTCCACTCAGTCCAACTGGAGAGATTATAATGCCAGAAGGACAAGGAGCAGAAATAGGGTATCATAAGCCAAAGAAAAGTGAATCCACAGGTGAAGGGTTGACAGGCTGGCACTGAGGCTGTGGAGGCATCAGCTTTGTCAGGACCCTTCTGTCCAAACAAGGAGGAGCTGGGAAAAAATACTCTGGGTTTTCTTTCTGCTGGCCCTCCAGTCTGCCATAGGCGCCTCTCATTGGTCAAACCCAAGCGGAAGGCTGAAAACCCAGGCTTTCATTGGTGCAGCTCAGGAGGACCAGCTTCAGGGCTCAGAGCAGTGAGGGGGGAGAGTGGAGAGGGACCTAGGTGTGGGAGCAATTGGACAAGAGTCAGCACAGTGCCTTAGGGACTGTTCCACAGAGATATCTACAGAGCTGCTTTTAAAAAAATCAGTTGCTTAAACAGTCTTCCATTGTATGACTGGATGATAATTTCTTTAACTGGCTCATGACTGAGAGACATTTGGGCCATGTCAAACTCTTCCCATTATAAACACAGCTGCAGTGAATATTAATTTCATGTTAAAATTCCCCAACATCAACCTCTCCAATCAGATCCACTTTACCTCTGTGTTTCATTTGTCTTTTATTTTCTGTGTGAAGCCTTCTCTCTTGTAAGATTGTGTTATCCATAAATTCCCCCAAATATCTGCTCTGTGTCCTTGCTCATAGCAACTTCCTGGGGGATGCTGAGGTGTTTAGTGGAGAGAATACAGTCTTTAGAGCATTCACATGTGAACTTGAATCAGGAGTCTTCTACTTCCTGGCTGTGTTGACAATTGAACCTCAGGTCACTCTGTGGAACAGAGACAAGAGTTTCTACCCTGCAAGTGATGCTGTAAGGGCTAGAGAAAATTAATGGGGGAGAATGGCCCATTAGCTCAATGAAGAGAAGCTATTATTATCCACCATATTATTTTCTCATCATCACCTTGACAAAGTAAGGAGTCACCCAAACATAGTAAAGTGAAAGAAAGAAAGTGAAGTCACTCAGTCATGTCTGACTCTCTGTGACCCCATGGACTGTAGCCCACCAGGCTGCTCTGTCCATGGAATCTTCCAGACAAGAGTACTGGAGAGGATTGTCATTTCCTTCTGCAGGGGATCTTCCTGACCCAGGGATTGAACCCAGGTCTCCCGAATTGCAGGCAGACACTTTGCAGTCTGAGCCACCGCGGAGGCATCAAAAGAGCCAGATGGAATTCTCCAGGCCAGAATACTGGAGTGGGTGGCCTTTCCCTTCTCCAGGGGATCTTCCCAACCCGGGGATCGAGCCCAGGTCTCCCACATTGCAGGCGGATTCTTTACCAGCTGAGCCACAGGGGAAGCCCACAGGGGAAGTTTCCATGGGGAAACACAGCAGGGGGTCCACAAATCTCCATATTGCATTGAATTGGTGAAGAGATGGGTCAGACCCCTGGAAATCCCTCTGGGCTTTGGGGCTACAGAAACACTGTTAAGAATGGTGCAACCCACTACTTTATACTTGGCCTCACATCCTCAAATTAGGGTTGGTGATGTTCAGAGCAGACTTTGCAAAGGCTGGACCAGGCAGCCATCCTGAAAAACATTCATGTGATGCTCAAAAAGGTCTGCGGTACCCCAGTGAGGTAGAGCAGGTGCCGACATTCTCCATGTCACCCAGGCGGCTTCCAGGGCAGTCGCTATGGGAACTTATCACACAGGAGGTACACCAACTGTGGGATGGAGTCAGGGCTTTCTGAGGCTCCTCTGTGTTCCAGGCACTCACACCCATTGTCTTATTTAATTCTCTCTATTCCGCGGGTTCTATCCGTGGAGAATGGAAATAAGCGAGGTCAGAGCATCTGGCCAGCTCACATGGTGCCTGAGTTCAGGCTGGAGCCAACATGTCAGCCGTGGCACATGATCTTTCCACTTGCCAAGAAGATTGTAGTTAGTGTCCTGCGGGCAGCAGTTTGGGGACATCCTTGACTGTTTGACAAGGAGTAAGTGCCCAGCTGACCTCCAAATCGGCACCCCTTTCCAGGATCTTCAAGGTGCTGTTGCTAAGACTATGGCCCCAGTCCTCTCGCCTATTCCTGTAGATGGAATCACCTCCAGTCCCAGACTCTATTGCTGGTGACACATACTTACCTTATATCTGCCTGTGGGCACTTATACCGCAAGGCTGTCCCAGCATCCAACTTATGTTCCCTCGCATCATTGCCATCCCTTCCCCTTCACCCTCAGCTCTTCCTGAGGGGTCGGCAGGGCCAATAGATTCCTTCAGTGGCGCTCAGACGGACCTCCTTCACATATCACTGGATCTAGTTCTCTCTGCAGCAGAACCCAGAGAACAGTGGGAATCCAGGAAACTTACTCAGGCTTTGGAATCAGATCCTCAGCCAGATTCTCCAGCAAAGCCAGCGTTCATCCATTCAGCACACGCTTTTGAGTACCTCCGGGGAGCCAGGCACTGTGTCTGCACTTGGCAACACAAAGAGAGACGATGCCCACAGCCCTGGGGCTGGTGCTCCGGGCCGCAGAGGAGGCGGGCCCAGCACAGTTCAGTGCGCAAGTCGTCTGACTGTGGGAAGTGCCGTGAACAGGCAGTAGAGGACAAGGAGAGGCAGCCAGTGTCCCCTTCACTTCCCAGTCTGTAAAGCTCAGATAAGCCACCCACCCGAGAGGGCAGCCCTGATCTGAAGGGTGACTGAGATAAGATTCACAGAAAGTCTCTGTCACTCAGGACTCCCCAAGTCACTTTTTAAGTGGCAGCAACCCATATCAGATTGGCTTATGCCTTAGAGGGAAAAGTTGGCTCACTTGGGTGAAATATAATTCAGTTGAATCCAATAACTCCTATGATGTCATAAGAAAATGCATCTGTGTTCTCTCCTCTGAGCTCTTGCTTGCTGTTGGCTTCATGAACAGGTGGCCTCTGCCCACAGCGAGGGCAAAGTGGCCTAAGCCCCTTAGACAGATATGGTTCCTACTGAACATCCCCGCCCCAGGCACAAATCTCACTTGCCTGAGAGAGCTTGCAAACTGTCAAGACTCTTCCAAAGGAGCCAATTCTACCCCATTAGGGACATTTGACAATGTGCAGAGATACTGCAGGTTGTCAAAGCTGAGGGCTGTGACTGGCACCCCCTAGAGGCCAAAGTCTCAAGCAGAAGGAGTCAGCAAACCCAAAGCGTGGAGCTTCTCCAGTACCCGTGGTTTACGCATCATCAGTTGGTTTTAAGGATGTAGTCCACTTGGCATTAAACGTGCCTGAACTGGGAATGACAGTTAAAAGTAGTAACAAACCTTTACTCTAGCCCCGCCCACTGCCCACCACACGTCTGTCAGAAACAACGCTGGCCTCCTCTGAGCTCACATAGGACTTCATGTTTCCCTCTGTTACATCACTTGGCATTTGGGGTTACGATGATTTAGTTACATTTCCGTCTCCCCCAAAAGGCTAGCTCCTCAGTGTAAGATCCGTGTCTGTACAGGAGCCCCGGCATATGGCCCAGGAGCTCGAACGCAGCAGGCAAGCCATAATTTGTTGGGTATATGAAAGGATGGAGGGAAAGTGCTCAATGCTAGAACTTTGTCTACCATAACTCCCCCAAATGACCATCCTTCTCTTGCTTGCATGCTTTTTATTTGCCCATACACTTATTTTGCTTGACAAATATTTCTGGAGAGCTTGCTGTGTGCCAAGCACTTGGTGGTGCACAGAACTGACAAAGTCCCCGGGGTAGCAGCTCTCCAGGCAGAGGGAACAGGACGTGCAAAGGTCCTGGGGGAAGAACGGGCTTGGTTCCTTTGAAGACAAGACAGAAGGTCAGTATGGCTGGAGCTGAGTCCAGGAGGAGAAAATGAAGCAGGAGGGGTCACAGGGTTCAGAAGTGGAAGACACTGTAGGGAAAGGTTGGGATTCCGGCTTTGACTCAGAGTAAGATGGGAAATTACTGGAGTATTTTGTGATCTGACTCACATTTTGAAAGGCTTGCTCTTATCAGTGGATTCAGGGAGTCTGGTTAGGAACATCCTGCCATAAACCAGGTGAATGATTCATTTTGCACCGGGTTTGTCATGAGACACAGTGAGAAACAGTGAGAATTGTTTGCATTCTGGAAATAGTTTGGGAGTAGAGAAAACAAGCCCTGCTCATGGACTATGTGGGAAGCAAGAGAGAAATAAAAAGTAATGCTAACATTTTTGTCTTGAACAATCACAAGGAGCAAGGATTGCATTGAGTTTTTTAAAAATTAATTTTATATTGGAGCATAGCTGATTAACAATATGTTATTTTCAGGGTACAGCAAAGTGATTCAGTTATACATAAACATGTATCTATTCTTTTTCAAGTTCTTTTCCTGTTTAGGGTATTACAGAATATTGAGCGGTTGCTTTTTGAGGTAGGGAAACCCTTGAGAAAAACAAGATTTGGGAGGGAAAGGAAGAAACAATACTGGAGACTCAATTTTAGGTGTACTACGTTTGAACTGTCTGTTAGCCCTTCCAGTGGAGATGTCAAGTGCATGATTAGACTTGTGAGTCTAGCACCCCGAAGTGCCCAGAACTCAGATGTAATCTAGATGACATCAGTACAGAGGTGACACTTAAAGCCAGGAGATAAGACAAGATTACAGAGGAGGCACATGAGATCATGGCATCCAGTCCCATCACTTCACAGCAAATAGACGGGGAAGAAGATGGAAACTGTGACAGACTTCATTTTCATGGGCTTCAAAATCACTGTGGACGGTGACTGCAGTCCTGAAATTAAAAGACGCTTGCTCCTTGGAAGAAAAACCATGACAAACCTAGACAGTGTATTAAAAAGCAGAAACATCACTTTGCCAGCAAAGGTCTCTCTAGTCAAAGCTAGACAGTAATCATGCATGGATGTGAGAGCTGACCATAAAGAAGGCTGAGCACCGAAAAATGGATGCTTTTGAACTGTGGTCTTGGAGAAGACTCTTAAGTGTCCCTTGGACAGCAAGGAGATCAAACCAGTCAATCCTGAATATTCTTTGGAAGGACTGATGCTGAAGCTGAAGCTTCAGTACTTTGGCTACCTGATGAGAAGAGCTGACTCATTGGAAAAGACCCTGACAATGGGAAAGATTAAGGGCAATAGGAGAAGCAGATGGCAGAGGATGAGATGATTAGATAGCATCATGGACTCAATGGACATGAGTTTGAGCCAATTCCAGGAGACAGTGAAGGACAGGGAAGCGTGGTGTGCTGCAGTCCATGGAGTTGCAAACAGTGGGACACAACTGAGCCTCTGAAGAACAACAACAAAGTAGAGACCAAAGGATTAGATTCAAGACTGAGCCTGGAGTCCTCCGATGTTCAGAGAGCTGGGAAGATGTTAAGGATCACCCAACAAGGTAGGAGCAGTCTTACCATTGAATGAGATCTACAACGTGATGGAAGGGAGATGGTGATCAACCAGGTCCAACACGGCCAAGGAATGAAGACCAGCCTGAGCTCTGGGTGGTGAATTGAGCAACGTGGAGGTGGCTGGTTGTCTTGGCAAGAGCTATGTCAAGGGCACAAAGGGGTAGACAATCATGGGAGTGAGTTTAAGAGAGAAAGAAACAAAAAGAACTGGAGACAATGAGTGCAAACAATTTTTTAAATTATTTTTTTTAATTGAAGGATCTTTTTGAGGAGTTTTACCACAAAGGGGAGCAGAGACAATGGTGTGGTGGAGGGAGGAAGAAGTAGAATCAGGAGCATTTTTTGTGTTTTGTTTTGAGATGGGAGCTGCAGCAGCACATTAATGAGATGTTCCAGCAAGGAGGGGAAAATGGATAGTCAGGAGCAAGGGGTGGAAACTGCTGAAGTTATAACCCTGAGCAGGTCAGAGCGGGTGGGATACTAGTAGGTCTTTGGAGAGATTGGTTTCAGGTAAGAGTGGAGACTGTTCATCCATAGGAACAGGAAGGAAGGCAGAGCTTATGGGCACAGATGCTGGTAGGATAAATCACATGGAAGGAACATGTGGACCATCTTTTCGAATTGATTCTGCTTTCTTGGTGGACCAGAAAGCAAAGTCACCAGCTGAGGAACAGGAAAAGGGGATTAAAAGAGAGAGAAGATGCTTGAAATAGTCCCCTAGGAGACCAGGAGATTGAGCAAAACAGGAAACTCTAGAATGGTTAGTAGGAGGCTTAAAGACCGCTTGAGTTGGGTGGTCATGAATTTGAAGTGAGACCAGGAAACATGATTCAGTGTATTTTTTTTCCCAGCCAAGATGAACTTTGTATACATGTGTAACATATACTAAGATCTAACTAGGGTTGGAGTTATTTCAGAAACACAGAATGAAGGAGGAGAGTGAGTGGACAAGGAGTGGAAGGTGTATGAATGTTTAAAATGATGGACCTTGGAATTCAAGCTGGATACGCAGGAATAGATGGACATGGTAGAAACTAGATCCCATCTTGGCTTATAGGCTTGGTCAGCTAAAGAATTGTTGAAAGGGTAAGTGATAGGAGCCAGGATCTCCAGAATTTCCCCCATTTCACTAGGGCTTAATGAAAAGTACTTTCCAAATCCAAACTGAAATCATACTCCCTGTATCCCCTGGTCGTAGTCCTGTGCATCAAGGTAAAATAGTGGAAGGCAGCTCTCACACTTCCCCTGAACCCTGTCTTATCTGGGCTGAATGTCCCCAGTCCTTTGACCATTTCTCAAGGACATGGCCTCCAAACTCCTCATTACCCCTTTCTGTCAAGAGCTGATGATTTGGGCTGCTCTGGGAAGATTCTGCATCACTGGAGAAGCTCCAAGTACTGAACCGGGTGTTTGCAGTTGGGGGTCCCAGAGGGCACTGGGGTTCTGCTCTCAGAAACAGCGTGGTGCTGGTCCCTCTCATTCGGTTGCATGTTCATCCCTGGGTAAAATATGGAAACACAATCATTAAAATCCCCGTCTCTGAACCCTAGTGAATCAGCGTTGTGAATTATCTGCAAATAAGGTTTCTCTCCTCACTGGGACATTGTCACGCTGGGGGTTATTTGGGGAAGGAATTCACTAATATGATAAACTCACTTAGAGCGTGTGCAGACCAATTTGCAAATGTTTCAAGTCAGACCTGAATGTGATTTTAACATCCCCTACATAGCACAAAATGCACCATTCTATCCAATGCAAGAGCTCAGACCCAAGCCCTGGGAGGCATCCATGGCTCCTCTTCCTCTCTCCACTTCTATCCACCTCATCCATATTTTAGGTTCTGAATACCAGTTCCCAGTGTCTGTGGCCAGGGTGGGGGTATTCCCTACATCATCAAGACGTTCTCCAGACCCCAGCTGTCTGCTCTATAATTCAACTCTGTTCTGACACTACCTACCCAGGGATGGTATCAGACTATAATATCAAGGGCTCAGTCCCACTAGACTGCCCCTCCCCCAGTTTCAGACACCAGTCCTAGGCCCAGGTGGTCCCCTGAGCTTCTGACCGTCTGGCTCTGGACTGGAGGTTCCAAAGACCACCTGCCTTGGCTTCCAGGTTAAGGGTTTAGTCTCGGGAGACTTCCCCTCCCCTCTTCCGACTCCAGACGCTAATAGCGAGTCCTGGTTGCCAGCTATGCTTCTGACTGAGTCTCCAGCCCCTCTCCTCTCTCTGGAGGTCAGGATGGGCTTGAAAGTTTCAATCTTCTAATCACATGGCTGACTCCACCCACAGCCATCCCCGCATCCTTATTTCCTTTCCAAAATCAGCTTCCAGGGATCCCCCTCTTAGGGTTTTATTAATTGCTAGAGCAGCTCACAGAACCTACAGGAACATTTTCCTTGGTAGATCACTGGTTTATTATGGAAGGATATAACTGGGACCAGCTAGATGGAAAAGACACGTGGGACAAGGGATGGGGAAGGAGGCAGAGCTTCCGTGCTCTCTCTGAACGCACCGCTCTTCCCAAATCTATACATGGTCATCAACCTGGAAGCTCCCCAAATCTTGTCCTCCTGGGGTTTATGGAAGCTTCGTTACATAGGCATAGTTGCTTCCATCATTGGCCGTGGGTGTTTGAGCTCAGTCTCCAGCCTCTCTCCTTTCTCTGGAGGTCAGGATGGGATTGAAGGTTTCAACATTCTAGTCATATGATTGGCTCCATCTGGTAACCATCCCGCCATCCTTAGTTCTTTTCCAAAAGTCACCTCATTGAAATGATCTCAATTGTGGGCTTGTTATGAACAGCACAACATTGACCTCATTGTTCTGGCTCTGAAGCAATTTTAGGAAATGAGGTCTAGTGACAAAATATTAAAACAAAAGATGCCCCCATGGTTCTTATTGCTTGAGAAATTCCAAGGGTTGGGGCACTGTAGCTGGAAACCAGGGATGAAGACTGCATATTTTTGTTACTATAAATCACAGTATCACTATCGACAAATTCCATCAATTCTGTCTTCAAAACACACCAAGATCCGGCCATGGCTCACTCCCTCCACCATCCTGATCCAAATCCCTGTGAGCACTTGCCCGATCTATTGCAATATTCCCTGTTGGCCTCCCTGACCCCACACTTACCCCTGCATCCCATGGTCAACATAGAAGATGGATCAGTCTTATTAAAATCAGGCCATGCCTCTCCTCTCCTTTGAAACTTCAAAGGCTGCGCTTCTTACTCAAATAGAAACCCACATTGTCATGGTGGCCTGCGGACCCCTTACAAGCTCCCCTTTCAAGCTCCAGTCCCCTCCCCTTTCGCGTTCTGATACTTGGTCTCCTCTGTTTCCAGCCACACTGGCCTCACTAATGGTGCTGAAACAGTCTATATCTGGCTCTTCCCTGCCATGACTGCTGTTCCCAGGGTCCATACAGCTCGTCTTCTCATTCTTCAAATCACCCACTTTCTTCTCTGATGTTAGCTTCTTGGCAAGGCCCTCCCTGGCCACTCTGTGTAACATCGCACCTCCTCCTCTGCTCTTATGTTCTCTGCATTTCTCACCAGCTGATATGCTCCACATGTTTTATTTTTACTTGTTTATTAAGAGGAGCATAAAAGCAGGGGCTTGGCCACATTCATGGCTATGTGCCAGAACATAGAATGATGCTCAGCACCCAGTCCAGCTTCAGACATGTGTTGAGTGAATAAATGTCAGCTGAATGAAAAAAAGACTGTTGAAAGAATGAATAAATGTGAGTATACGTGGTAGCCACCATTGCAAACAGCTTAGTATCCTGGATTCTGGAAGGCCAAATATGCCATTGAATAGCTTGTGACCTTGAAGAAAGAAAGAAAGTGAAAGTCGCTCAGTCCTGTCCAACTCTGCGTATCCATGGAATTCTCCAGGCCAGAATACTGGAGTGGGTAGCAGTTCCCTTCTCCAGAGGATCTTTCCAACCCAGCGATCAAAGCCAGGTCTCCCACACTGCAGGCAGATTTTTTACCAGCTGAGCTACCAGGGAAGCCCAAGAATACTGGAGTAGGTAGCATTTCCCTTCTCCAGAGGATCTTCCCCAGCCAGGAATCAAACCGGGGTCTCCTGCATTATAGGTGGATTCTTTACCAACTAAACTATCAGGGAGGCCCTATGTAACCTTGGCCAAATCTTAGTTTCTAGATCTGTTTCTTCATGTGGGAAATACAGTAGCAAGTCACCTAACTTACAGGGTCTTCAATGAGTGTAAAGGACTTAGTGCCTGGCACGTCATAAGGACTCTATGAATGCTAGCTATCATCATGGCTTGTTTGCTTATTTTACCTTATTGAGTCTCTGAATAAATTCCAGATGACATCCTAGGCACTTTGCATAAATCATCCTCATAGAATCCTTACAAGATAGACATTATTATATTCATTTTACAGGGGAGTAAATCAAGTCAAGACTGAGAGAGAGTAAGAAATCTTTCCAAAGTTGTTCAGTTAGTACGAGCTGTCCAAGCAGGAACATTACTGGAGCTGGGTTCAGGAGACCAACAGTTCTCCAACCCACAGATGTGGAAGCTAAAGTGAGACTCATGGCAGATCAGAGCTGGGCCAAGTGGGGCAAGCAGGGTCCACGTGACTTGACTCATAGATTCAGCTCTTCATTTATGCAGCAAATATATATGGGTCACCTGCCTGGGTCAGGAGCTGGTGTAGTTGCTGGGGATCCAGTGACAAGACAAAGTCTCTGCCCCCTAGTGCTTACATTCTGATACAGGAAGACAGCTAGCATAAAACAAGTAACAGGAGGATAATTTCCTGTGATGTTGGGGCTGTGGAGAGGCTAAAACGGGGTGAGAGGATGGGCTGTGGAACTGGGGGAAGCAGTCATATCAAAGGGTGTCAGGAGATTGCATTTGAGCTGAGGCTTTAGTGAGATGCTTCCCTCATAGCTTAGTTGGTAAAGAATCCACCTGCAATGCGGGAGACCTGGGTTTGATCCCTGAGTTGGGAAGATTCCCTGGAGAAGGGAAAGGCTACTCACTCCAGTATTCTGGCTTGGAGAATTCCAAGGACTATACAGTCCATGAGGGCAAGCAGGGTCCACGTGACTTGACTCATAGATTCAGCTCTTCATTTATGCAGCAAATATATATGGGTCACCTGCCTGGGTCAGGAGCTGGTGTAGTTGCTGGGGATCCAGTGACAAGACAAAGTCTCTGCCCCCTAGTGCTTACATTCTGATACAGGAAGACAGCTAGCATAAAACAAGTAACAGGAGGATAATTTCCTGTGATGTTGGGGCTGTGGAGAGGCTAGAACGGGGTGAGAGGATGGGCTGTGGAACTGGGGGAAGCAGTCATATCAAAGGGTGTCAGGAGATTGCATTTGAGCTGAGGCTTTAGTGAGATGCTTCCCTCATAGCTTAGTTGGTAAAGAATCCACCTGCAATGCGGGAGACCTGGGTTTGATCCCTGAGTTGGGAAGATTCCCTGGAGAAGGGAAAGGCTACTCACTCCAGTATTCTGGCTTGGAGAATTCCAAGGACTATACAGTCCATGAAGTTGCAAAGAGTTGGACCAGACTGAGCAGCCTTCACTTTCACTTTCTTTTAGTGAGATGGAATGACCCCATTGGATCAGAGGCCACTTCTGAAGATTTTAGCCACTGGGGGTCTCCCTTCCAAACCCCTGAGGTGTCAGCATCACAGGATAGCACACCCACTTCAGAGGTCCCCCTTTCGACATCTTCACCTGCTGATATTTGCTTAACCAATTCCCTGTGTTAAATTGGTTAACTAATTGAACCAACTGGTTAAACTAACTACAGTGGTTTTCATTTTCCTATCTGACCTCTGACTCATGGATTATAAGACCCATTTTTGACTTTGTAATATTAAATGAAGGTCTTAGAACCAATGAACTAAAACACTACACCACGGAAATCCACAGAGGGTCAGGGCTGGCGATGCTTTCAG
Organism: Madoqua kirkii; assembly: GCA_006408675.1. Lineage (NCBI taxonomy): Eukaryota > Metazoa > Chordata > Mammalia > Artiodactyla > Bovidae > Madoqua > Madoqua kirkii. The sequence continues at coordinate 90,015 of SJYC01064269.1, read as the reverse complement.
AGGTGACGTAATCAACCCCGGTGATGAGCCCAGAGGAAGGAAATGCTTCGCTCAGGGTCACACGGCCAAAAGTGGTGGTGGGTCCATTGAGGAGTCTGGACCTTGCTCCTGGAATGGACAGGCCAGCGGCAGCCTCATCAGACCTTTTCTTTTTCTTCCAGGAAAAACACTTTGCTGGTCAACAATGGGTTTGGGATTTCTGCCGCGTTGCTGATGGCCTGTTCTCTCCCAACTGGAGCCTTGGAAATGCTCATCGTGGGACGTTTCATCATGGGTGTGGATGGAGGTGAGATTTCATCGTGTCAGAGGAGGAGGCAGTAACACGTTCCTCGGCGAGGTGGTGTGTGTGTATCAAAATGTGATGGGTATTTTGTGGTTGTCACATGACTGGGTCCCTACTGATACTGAATTGGCAGAGACCGAGGATGCAAGAGGGCTTCCCAGGTGGTGCTGGTGACAAAGAACCCAGCTGCCAGCACAGGAGGTGCAGGAGACCTGGGTTCGATCCCTGGGTCAGGAAGATCCCTGGAGGAGAACAGGGCAACCCACTCCAGTATTCTTGCCTGGAGAACCCCACGGACAGAGGAGCCCGGCGGGCTGCAGTCCATATCATTGCAAAGAGTTGGACATGACTGAAGCAACCTAGCACACACACATGATGAGGATGCAAGAATCCAGCATGGAGTGGGGCAGCTCCATGGGATGGACCACCTACCCATGATGCTCCTCTAATGGAGAAGTGTTGACTGGGATGATCCCAAACCGATACCACAGACGGGGGTGGTTTTCTGCTCATCATGTGTTCTGTTTGTCGTCTTCACCATAAAATTGATATCCCAAGAGGTCTGTGGGTTTTTATGTCAGGGAGTTTTTATGAGGGTCGTTTCCTGTCTGGGCCTCTGACTCATTCATTCTTTCTTTTATGCTCCAAGCATTTACAGAGCACACGCTGTGCCAGGTGCTCTATGCTGGGGACGCAGTGGTGAACAGCAAACCCCAGTCCCTACCCTCAGAGCTTACGTTCTGGTGGGGGGACAGATATGTAACTAGATATATAAGGCAGATAGTGACAAGCCCTAGGAGGAAAATGAAGCAGAGCAGGAAGCTATTTTAAATAGGATTCAGGGAAGGCTGCTCAGAGCAGGAAATACATGAGCAGAAACCAGATAAACCAAGGGGAAGGAACAAATAAATATTGGGAGAACTGTGCTCCTGGCGGAGAAAAGGGCAATAGCTCTGAAGCAGAAATGTGCTTGGCAGGTTCAAGGGAGAGGCAGGAAGCCAGAGTGCTGGAACTTGGTTAGTCAGGAGGAGTACAGATAGATGGATATAGGGTTGGACAAAAAGTTTGCTTGGATTTTCCATACCACCTTATGGGAAAACCCAAATGAACTTTTTGGCCAGCCCAATAGAGAGATAAATAGATAGAAAGGTAGATAGCTAAATAAACGGGGATTCCCTAGGGGCTCAGACTATAAACAATCTGCCTGCAATACAGGAGACCCGAGTTTGATCCCTGGGTCGAGAAGATCCCATGGAGAAGGGAATGGTGACCCACTCCTGTATTCTTGCCTGGAAACTCCCATGGACAGAGGAACTTGGTGGGCTACAGTCCATGGGGTCACAAAAAGTCAGACATAACTGAGGGACTAATACTTTCACTTTTCACAGATTGATAAACCACCAGATGCAGGTGGAACCCAGTATGAACTCATTAAGGGCTAATTCCCTTCTTCGTCCTCCTCTTATAAGCTGAGGGCAGCAGGCATTATGAGTGACATGAATGATAAAGCAGGAAGGTGAGGAGCCCGATAGGACGTCAGGGAGGAAGAGACTTCATTTACCTTCATTGTTCTGCTGGCGGGAAATAATTCGGGATTGCACAATGATCCAAACCCTCAGTCCTCCGTCTTGGCATTCAAGTACAAGGGAAAACCCATAGAGAGACTGTTAGCTGGAGAGAATCCTGGCTGGTGGCCATGCAGAATTTTCTAACTGACCAATAGGTTCATAGACACCTTCACCTTTGATGCGCTACTAATGCTGAAAGGCTGCTATTTTATTTAATTTTTTTTCAACAGCCCTGGTTTATTCACCATGATGGACCAAATGCTGGGCATAAAACAAGCTTCAGTAAGTCTGAAAAGACTGAAATCGTATAACTCCATTCTCTGACCACAAAGTAATTAAATAAGAAATCACAAACAATATTTAGGAAACTCCCCCTCTAAATCTGGAAAATAATAAAAGCACACCTCTAAATATGACATGAGTCAAAGAGGAAGTTACAAGGGAAACTTAAAATACTTTTAATGGAACGATCATGAAAATACAGCATATTGCACTTTGTTGGATGCAGTTAGAGGAGAAGGAATGGATATTAATGCTTATATTAGAAAAGAACAGGATTTGGTAAACTAACATCCCTTGTGATAAATTTGGATGGTAGACTGTTTTTTTAAAGATAAGCTTATTTATTTATTTACTTTCGGTTGTGCTGAGTCTTCGTTGCTGCGTGCAGGCTCTCTCTAGTTTTGGAGAGCAGGGGCTGCTCTTTGCAGAGCTTCAGTAGTTTCAGCAGTTCTGGCGCACAGGCTTTAGATTTTCTCCACATGTGAAATCTTCCCAGACCAGGGATCAAACCCGTGTCCCCTGCGTTGGTAGGTTGATTCTTATCCACTATACCACCAGGGAAGTCCCTGTAGACTGTATTTAATGGTCTGTGAGTCAGAGGGTATAATGCTAAATGAAACAAGTCAGACAGAGAAAGACAAATACTGTATGTTTTCACGTATTGGAATCTAACAAACAGAAGAAATGAACAAATGTACCTGTGCATGCAAGCTAAGTCGCTTCAGTCGTATCCAATGAACAAACATAACAAAACAGAAATAGATTCACAGATATAGAGAAAAATGGATGGCTGCCAGAGGGGAGGAGGTGGGGGGACTGGGAAAATGGGTGAGGCAGATTAAGACGTACAAAATTCCAGTTATAAAATAAAAAATCATGGGATGGAATGCACATCATAGAGGGTATAATGAAGTCGCTCAGTCGTGTCTGACTCTTTGCCACCCCATGGACTGTAGCCTATCAGGCTCCTCCGTCCATGGGATTTTCCAGGCAAGAGTGCTGGAGTGGATTGCCATTTCCTTCTCCAAGAAGGTATAGTCAGTGCTATTATAACAACTTTGTATGATGACAGATCGTAAATTGACTTTCAGTTCAGTTCAGTTCAATCGCTCAGTCGTGTCTAACTCTTTGCGACCCCATGAATCGCAGCACGCCAGGCCTCCCTGTCACTCACCAACTCCCGGAGTTCGCTCAGATTTACGTCGATCGAGTCAGTGATGCCATCCAGCCATCTCATCCTTGGTCGTCCCCTTCTCCTCCTGCCATGATCATTTTATAATGTATAAAGATATTGAATCACTATGATGTTTGTGCACCTGAAACTAATATAATATTGTAAGTCAACTGTAGTTAATGAAAGGCTATTTTCTTGTAATTTTGCGTGTGAGGACCCTGAGGCTCAGAGATATGAGACAGTAAAGTGATTAAGGGTGAAGGCTGTGAATTAAGATGGCCTGAATTCTGACACTTAACAAGGTTAATTTTATCACCTTGTCTGTATCAGTTAGGTTTTTCTGCTGCTGCTGCTGCTAAGTCTCTTCAGTCGTGTCTGACTCTGTGTGACCCCATAGACAGCAGCCCCTTGGGCTCCGCCATCCCTGGGATTCTCCAGGCAAGAACACTGGAGTGGGTTGCCATTTCCTTCTCCAATGCATGAAAGTGAAACGTGAGAGTGAAGTCGCTCAGTCAAGTCTGCAATAAAAGAAAAAAAAAAGCAGAACCATAATGGTTTAAGACAATAGGCATTTTGCTGAGCTTAGAGTTCTGAGGGTGCTGGGGGCTGTTCTGATCTGGCGGCTCTGCTGGGCTCCCTCCCGTGGCTGAGGCTGGCTGTGGGCTGGTCCATGGCTGGATGATCTTGGATGTTCTCTGCACTTGTTTGGTGGCCAGCAGGTGGCCTGGTCTTGGGATCCTAAGGGCTGGCTCGTCTCTGCTCCATGTGGTTTCTCATCCCTAAATAGTGTAGTGAAGCCTCTTCCAGGGGGATTTTCGGGGTTCCAGTGAGCAGCAAGAGGGGCACGGCCCATCTTCGAGCACTTGTCAAGTCTGCTTGGACACACTTGCTGGAGTCCCACTGGCTAGGTGAGTGCCATGGCCAGGTACAGAGTCAGGGTGAGAGACGTCCGGCCACCCAAGCATGTGGACACAGGGAGCATGGGTGGCAGCAGTCTGCCTTCCTGCCTTAGCCTCTTTCTCTCATATGCGAAAGGACCAAGTACTCCTAAACCTTCCTTGCTAGGGAATGTAAAATTTCATGGCGTGCTGTGCGTGCACAGTGAATACATTCCAGGCCCTGCTACCTCCTCAAAACATCAGTGATAGTATCATTGCCATTATTGTTGCTGTTGTCATTTTTATTCTGTTAACAAGATAGTCATGTACGGATGTGACAGCTGGACCATAGAGAAGGCTGAGTGCTGAAGAATTGGTGCTTTTGAACTGTGGTGTTGGAGAAGACTCTTGAGAGTCCCTTGGATTGCAAGGAGATGCAACCCGTCCATCCTAAAGGAGATTAGTCCTGGGTGTTTGTTCATTGGAAGGACTGATGTTGAAGCTGAAACTCCAGTACTTTGGCCACCTGATAGGAAGACCCAGCTCATTGGAAAAGACCCTGAGGCTGGGAAAGATTGAAGGCAGGAGAAGAAGGGGGTGGCAGAAGATGAGATGGTTGGATGGCATCATTGACTCAACAGACATGAGCTACAGCAAATTCTAGGGGACAGTGAAGGATAGCAAAGCCTGGCAAGTTGCAGTCCGTGGAGCCGCAGAGTCAGACACGACTGAGTGAATGAACAACAAGATACAGATCCAAGGTTCGGACAGATGGTGTGGTTTTGAAGTCCCTGCCTGCTCAGGAGGAGAGTGGTGAGATGGGAGCATCTGAAAGTCCTTTCCTGATGGAGTCCCCTGAAGCCTGTCTTTCTGGAAGTTTTTTATTTTATCCACTTAGCCTCTTTCCTGCTACTTCACCTGTATAGCTAGTCTAGGGGAGCTGACACTTACTCATTACACATAACTGGACGGTCTCTGAATTTCCTTAATTAAAAATATGCTGGATTCACAGAGAGATGCCATTTTTTATTAACCCACATATTCAAGACAAATATCTTTTGGACTTCTTGTCCTGTAAACTTTTCCAAAAGCAGTAGAACAATGTAAGCTCAAGAAGTGGGTAGGGGGAGGCACACTCTTTCTGACTCCTGGAACATGGCCCGTTGCTGCTGAGCCAAGATGTGGAAGCTGCATGTCATTTATTCTCACCAGACCCTCTCAAAGCAGAGACTGGAATATGAGGGCACTTAAGGTGAGGCAGTGGGTCAGAAAGAAAGGAAAATTGCTGGTCATGAGATGAGTTGCGGTCCTGCTCAAAGTAAATAATTTAAAGCCAAATGAGAAGCCTGAGGATTTGCAGGAGGTTGTGCTGCTCCAACTGAGTTCTCAGAGGCAATGTCTGGAACCATCGCAGGAAATGTCGGACACCTGCCTAAAGTGTCCTATTTCCAGAAGGCTTGGAGCAAAAATAAACATATTATTTTGACATTGAAACAAACACGGTGCAGCATGGATTGGAGGCTGAATCCATGCAGATTGTAAAGTCGAGATCAGGGTGCAAATGTGTTTGTGGAAGATTGTGGTGGACAGGCTCCTTCCACCACCTTCTCAGGGCTGCCCACACTCCCAGAGGTGCAAGCCCACATCTGCTACATTAAGCACTTTCCAGGGGACTTCCCTGGTGGTCCAGTGGCTAAGGCTCCGAACTCGCAATGCAGGGAGCCCAGGTTCAATCCCTGGTTAGGGAACTAGATCCACAAATTGCAACTAAGAGATTGCATGCCACAACTAAAGATCCTGTGTGCTTGCCACTAGGACCTGGAACAGCAACAAAATAAATATACATATTTATTTTTTAATCTAAGTATAAGTGGACCTGCACGGTTCAAGTTCATGTTGTTCAAGGATCCACTGTAAGTAATGAACAAGATAATTTTCAAAGCGCACTAGGTGGAACATAGTGCTTAGCACGAGGAACATAAGACTGGGCATAAGTGTGAAGGGGAGGGGTTGATTTCCAGAGGTGAAGGCCTTTTGAGGAGTTGTGGCAATCTCCTGTGGCTGCAGTCACCAAACTGGGGGGGCTTAAAAGAAGAGTTCTAGGGGCCAGGAGTCCAAAGTCAAGGTACCTGCAGACTTGGTCCCTTCCAGAGGCTCTGAGGGGGGAGCCTATTTCACGTCCTCTCCTGGCCTCTGCTGTTGCATTCCCTGGCTTGTGGACCCATTACTCCAGTCTCTGCTCTGTCTTCAAGGTCCCCTCTTCCCTTTGTGTCTCCAAGTGTCTTACCATACAATAAGGACACCAGTCACTGGGTCGAGGGCCCACCCTAATCCAGTGTGACCTCACCTTAACCTGGTTACATCTGCAAAGGACCCCCTTGGGTCTCATTAGGTCCCATTAACAGGAGGTAGTGAGGCTGAGCTGAGACGGGAGGGACAGGAGAGCATCCACTCGTGGAGCTGTGAGGACAGAGCGCTTGGGAGAAACAGCAGCGAAGCCTGGTGTCACACGATCAGAATGAACCTGGAGAGTCCTGAAACCTTGTGGTTGGAACACCTGGGGGAAAGGGGCAGGAAATATGGTGGGCGACGGGGTCGTAGGTTGAGAGGGTCCACTCAAGTGTGTGAGGTGCTTGGTGCCCTCACCATGGGCTCTGGTTAATCAGCCATCCTTGTTTGTCTAAAACTCGGAATCTTCCCAGGATGCAGAACTTTCAGTGCTAAAGCCAGGACGTCGTTGTTGTTATTTAGTCGCTAAGTTGTGCTGGACTCTTCTGTGATCCTATGGACGGTAGCCCGCCAGGCTCCTCTGTCCATGGGATTCCCCAGGCAAGAATACTGGAGTGGGCAGCCATTTCCTCCTCCAAGGGACCTTCCCGACCCAGGGATAGAACCTGTGTTTCATGCCTTGGCAGGCATATTCTTTACCACTGAGCCACCGGGGAAGCCCTAATCAAAGCTGGTCCCTTGCAAACTGGGATGAGCTGGTCATCGTACAATGGCTACCTCCTCACCTGTTGAGCCATCAGCATCTCAGTTTTCCATATCACTTCACAACGTACAAGTCAGAAGGGTCTCTGTTAATTGACAGCATCCGCGTGCCTGGTCCTCTGCTGAGCATCCCCTGGCACCAGGGATTCAATCTGCACAGGCGCCCTGTGAAGGAGGCACGCTTACTGTCCTTCACCACGACCCATGCCCCTCTTTCTTCTAGCCTTCTCATTTCCTTATTAGCTTTTTGTGTTAGTGTCAGTCATTCAGTCATGTCTGGCTTTGCAGTCCCGTGGACAGCAGCCTGTCAGGTTCCTCTGTTGATGGGATTCTCCAGGCAAGAATACTTAAGTGGGTATCCCTCCCCTTCTCCGGGTTGATCTTCCTGATCCAGGGATTGAATCCAGGTCTCCTGCATTGAAGGCAGGTTCTTTACCATCTGAGCCACCAGGGAAGTGAAGTGAAGTGAAAGTCGCTTGGTCGTGTCCGACTCTTTGCAACCCCAAGGACTACACAGTCCGTGGAATGCTCCAGGCCAAGGATACTGGAGTGGGTAGCCTTTACCTTCCCCAGGGCACCTTCCCAACCCAGGAAGAGAACCCAGGTCTCCCGCACTGCAGGCAGGTTTACCAGCTGAGCTAAAAGGGGAGCCTGAGCCCCCAGGGAAGCAATGGTAATTATCCCAGAGGGTGGCAGGAGTGTCAGGGTGAAGACCTAAGACTTTCCCAAACGCCCGTCCAATGGCCCGGCCTGAGCCAGATGCTTTGTATGTGGTCTTTGTGTTTCCACCACAACAAGAATAGACAGTTATCATGACCTTTCTTTCACAGATGAGAAAGCAGAGGCCAGGAGAAGCCAGTTTACTACCAAGGCCACCTAGAGACGAAAGTGGAGCTGTGGAACTTGAATCCTGCAGGTTCCTCTCATTCCGCTGCTCTTAAGCAACCTTGTGCCAAACTGATTGCGGTCGCTTGATTTTGCCATGAGGACCGGTGATCTCAATATGTGTGTTGGGGATAAAAATTCAAATGGCATCTGATTTATGTCGCCACCTCGGAGATCATGCTGTCTCTTTGCACCGGAGGCGTGCTTGCCTTGTGTGCGGAAGCAGAAAGTTATCCTGGGCTGAGACGCAATGCACGAGGTGCTCAGCTTATAAACTGGGGCAGCCCTGCACAGGAAGGGTTACGGGAAGGCTAAAAACTGGTGTGAATCCCGCCTAACTTGACGCACATTGATCGGTGCTGTGGCTACAGCGCTCTTTCTGCCAAGGGCCAAGCGGCAGGTGGAACCGTGACCAGCATTTTCTGTGAAGGGGCCCCTCTCTCACGGCGCCATGCTTCCTCCCCAGGCATCGCCCTCAGCGCGCTCCCCATGTACGTGAGTGAGATCTCGCCCAAGGAGATGCGCGGCTCTCTGGGGCAGGTGACCGCCATCTTCATCTGCGTCGGAGTCTTCACCGGGCAACTGCTGGGCCTCCCGGAGCTGCTGGGAAAGGTAAGTGTGGCTTCCCAGCCAAACACATTCGTTCTCAGTTCGTGTCACCATCCCCGATCCCCGTGTCCCTTGCCAGACGAAGGCCAGTCAGAGGTGAGCCCTTCCTCCAAAACCTTGTCTCTCGCCTCAGAATTCTTGAGCACTCAAGCGGTCCCTTTGTTATTGGAGAAAAGTTGTTGCTGAGTTTCTTGGATTGGGTTTATCTCTTTAGAAAATGAAGAATATACAAACCAATTCAAAACATACAGAATGTATGAATCCATTCGCCCAACGGCTGTTGTTAAGAGATCACTTATGTTCATTAGGCTTTGACTTTGCTTAGATAACTTATATACACGTAGTTGTGTGTGTGTGTGTTTTTAATGGAATCACGCCATACACTGGATCGGTAAAAAGTTTGATCCAAGAATCGAATGCACAACTCCTGTGTCTCCGGCGTGGCAGGTGATTCTTTACCACTGATCCATTGGGAAATATGTATTGTAAAAGCACCAGATTCCAGCAGTCATTCAAGAGCTGAATCACTGTTATATTGCTAGTGAGAATGTGAAATGACATGGCCATTGAGGAAAAAGCATTTGGTAGTTTCTCAAAAGCTAAAAATTCCTTTACCATACCTCCTATCAATTGTGCTAACAGGCATATATCCCAGGGAAATTCAAATTAGGTTTGTACAAAAATATGTACACAAATGCTTACGGCAGGGTTTGTTTGTTTGTTTGTTTGTTTTGTAATGGCAAAAACTAGGAAGAATCTAGAGTTCTTTCCCACATTCATATATAATTGCACAGTCTTTGGTGGTTGGCTTTCGGTTTGGGAAGCAGGAAGGCCTGACTTTAAATCCCAGCACAACCATGTACTTGCTGCATGGCCTCAGCAAGGAGGCACATCTCCCCCAGGTTGGGGTGGGGATGGGTGTGATCAACGGGGACTGCCCAGAGGAGGTGGCCTCTAAACTGCCCTGAAGGGTGAGCAGTTAGGCAGGTGATGAGGGGGTTTGGAGAGAAGACCCCGAAGAGAAAGGGAATAACTAAAGAAAAGGCCCTGAGATGGGAATGGGGCTGTGAAAGACCTGGGAGCGGCTTGGGGGCTGAGAGGAGACTGGGATGGGGAAGGTGAGAGGCAAGGCACCTGTTCGCGGAGCTGCAGAGGACTTCCTCTTGGGGCAGTAGGGAGCCCTGGCCGGCACTAGAGCAGGGGAGTGACTAGCCAGAGCTGAGTGAGAAGCTGGCTCTGGGGAGGTGGGGGCAGGTGTGGGCTAGAGGGGGAGGAGTCAGAGGATGGAGAGTGACCTAACTGGGACTTGCTGTTGGCCAGGGAAGGATGAGGTGGGAACTGAACCAGTGGCCCGGAGGAGAGAGAGGAGGGCGATGGGATCCACAGCCTTCCTGCATGAGTGTCTGGGGAGGATAGGGAGGGAGAATGGTGAAGATGCCTCCTAGGGAAGCAGAGTCGTCCCCTTTCCCTTTCCCCAAGAGGGCCAGGAAGGAGGAGAATAAACCGTGGCTGACGGTCAGTGTTGAATGGCCACCACTTCTGGCCATTTGAACAGAGGAGAGCTGACCAACCCTGCCTTGGGCTGCCTCCCAGCAGGAAGCAGGTGGCAACTGAAACAAACCTAACAAACGCTCATATCAGTGGTGCTTGAGTGAAGCGCATCTTTAATGCTGTTCATAACCAACAGTTGCTGTGTGAGTGGCTCATATCTATAGGCGTGAAAACATGAGCTGAGAGAGGTAAGGCATAGAACTAACTCGTAAAAAAAAAATTGTTGGAGCTGAAAGCCAGAACCTGAATCTACCTGCCTGCACTCCCACATGTGGGGTACGTCTTACACAGTCCAGATGGGACCCGCTGGATTCTCTGGGAGTGTGACTAAGACTCTGACTCCAGTTATACCCTGTGGACCTTTTCCCTACGTCACCTGCTGGGTGTCCTGCTTGTGTGCGTGTGTGCTAAGTCACTTCAGTTGTGTCCAACTCTTTGCAACCCCATGGACTGTAACCCACCAGACTCCTCTGTCTGTGAGATTGCTCAGGCAAGAATACTGGAGTAGGTTGCCATTCCAGAGGATCTTCCTAACACAGAGATGGAACTTGCTGCCCCTCAGGCTCCTGCATGCAGACGGATTCTTTACCGTTGAGCCACTAGGGAAGCCAGGGTGTCCCCCACTTCAACTCATTCCTGACAGTATCTACCCAGACACAGTGTCAGAGTCTACAGGTCTCCCACCAGACTGAACCTGCTTCAGATGCTAACCTCAAGTCCAGGTCTTTACCTGTGCTTCTGACCTACAGGCTACAAATCAGAGGTTCCCAGAACCCCTCCTTGGGTTCAATTAATTTGCAAAAGTGGCTCACAGAATTCAGGAAACCAGTTACTACGTAATGGTTTATTATAAGAGGATGTAACTCAAGAACGGGCAGTTGGAAGAGCTGCCTAGGGCAAGATGTGGGGAAAGGATATGGGGCTTCCACATTTTAAAAATAGGTCACCAACCAGAAAGCCTTTCAAACCCCATCCTCTTGGGTTTTAACAGAGGTTTCACTATAGACATGATTGAGTAAACATTGGTCATTGGCACTGAACTCAATCTCCAGCCTCTCTCCCCTCCCCAGATGTCTAGAGGACGGGACCAAAAGTTCCAACTTTCTAATTAATTAGTTGAGTCACCTGGCAACAAGCCCCCATCCTTAGGTGTAGTCCAAAAGTAACCTCACTGACATAAACTCATCAATTAGGAAGTACCAAGGGTTTTAGGAACTTGGTGCCAGAACCACAGGACTTCCGTGGTGTCAGTGGTCAGGAACCTGCCTGCTGATGCAGAAGGCTTGTGTTGATCCCTGGATCAGGAAGATCCTCTAAAGAGGGAAATGGCATCCCACTCCAGTATTCTTGTCTGGGAAATTCCATAAACAGAGCAGCCTGGCGGGTTACAGTGTGGTCACAAAAGGTCGGACGCAACTTAGCAACTGAGGACACACACCCCAGAACCAGGACAAGGACCACAGGGGTCTTAGTCCTTTGGGGGCTGCTATATGGGCTTCCCCAGTCGCTCAGATGGTCAATAGTCTGCCTGCAATACAGAAGACATGGATTTGATCCCTGGGTCTGGAAGATCCCTTGGAGGAGGAAATGGCAACCCAGTCCAGTATTCTTGCCTGGAGAACTCTATGAACGGAGCTGCCTGGAGGGCTACAGTCCATGGGGTCACAAAGAGTTGGACACAACTGAGTGACTGCCAAAAATAACAACAAAAATACCATAGACTAGTGGCTTATAAACAGCAGAAACTTATTTCTCACAGTTCTGGAGGCTAGAAGTCCACGATCAAGGTGCCCACGTGGTCAGTTTCTGGTGAGGGGCTTATCCTGCTTTGTATCCATGGCTACACTCTCACAGTGTCCTCACATTGGGGACAGAGATTATCTCTTGTGTGTTTTCCTCTAAAGGCATTAATCCCATTCATGAGGGCTCCATCCTCATGACCTGATCACCTCCACCAGCCTCTCTCCCCTCCCCAGATGTCTAGAGGACGGGACCAAAAGTTCCAACTTTCTAATTAATTAGTTGAGTCACCTGGCAACAAGCCCCCATCCTTAGGTGTAGTCCAAAAGTAACCTCACTGACATAAACTCATCAATTAGGAAGTACCAAGGGTTTTAGGAACTTGGTGCCAGAACCACAGGACTTCCGTGGTGTCAGTGGTCAGGAACCTGCCTGCTGATGCAGAAGGCTTGTGTTGATCCCTGGATCAGGAAGATCCTCTAAAGAGGGAAATGGCATCCCACTCCAGTATTCTTGTCTGGGAAATTCCATAAACAGAGCAGCCTGGCGGGTTACAGTGTGGTCACAAAAGGTCGGACGCAACTTAGCAACTGAGGACACACACCCCAGAACCAGGACAAGGACCACAGGGGTCTTAGTCCTTTGGGGGCTGCTATATGGGCTTCCCCAGTCGCTCAGAGGTCAATAGTCTGCCTGCAATACAGAAGACATGGATTTGATCCCTGGGTCTGGAAGATCCCTTGGAGGAGGAAATGGCAACCCAGTCCAGTATTCTTGCCTGGAGAACTCTATGAACGGAGCTGCCTGGAGGGCTACAGTCCATGGGGTCACAAAGAGTTGGACACAACTGAGTGACTGCCAAAAATAACAACAAAAATACCATAGACTAGTGGCTTATAAACAGCAGAAACTTATTTCTCACAGTTCTGGAGGCTAGAAGTCCACGATCAAGGTGCCCACGTGGTCAGTTTCTGGTGAGGGGCTTATCCTGCTTTGTATCCATGGCTACACTCTCACAGTGTCCTCACATTGGGGACAGAGATTATCTCTTGTGTGTTTTCCTCTAAAGGCATTAATCCCATTCATGAGGGCTCCATCCTCATGACCTGATCACCTCCCAAAGGCCCTACTTCCTAATATTATAATCCTGGGGGTGAGGATTTCAACATATGAGTTTGACGGGGTCTCATTCAGTCCAGAGCAGGTCTCAGCTCTTTCTTGAACCTTTATCTTCTCTTTTCCTTCACTCATCCATTCACTCACTCAGTCCAGTTACTAATCACTCAGTTGGGTGCCTGAGCTGCTTTGATGGTAACCATGAGCCAGGTACAGTCTGTACCTTCATCGTGCTCACCATCTGCAGGGACTGTGTGACCTTAGACAGGTCACTCACCTCCATGAGCCAGTGTCCTCCTTGGGGAGGAATGCTCACAAGTCCCAAATCCCTAGGCTCCACTCCAGCATAAATTCCTCCAAGGGTACATCTCTGGTAGACAGTGACCAGTTCAGCATGTCCCCAGAATGAACAACTTACGCATACTTGTCCATGCTGTTATTTCTGCTTGCTTCTGCTTTGTCCTGTAGTAGGTCGCGTCTTATTGATGTGTATGTATTCTAAGCCCAGAGGTTTCAAGTTGATTCACTCATTCAGAAAATATTTAGAAAGCTTCTTCTCTGGGACAGGTGTTGGGCTGGTGGCTGTTGGTCATGAGCTGAGGATTTCAGACTACTCTCTGCCCTTGGGGAGCTCACAGGAAAGACAGTTAACCAATGATCAGCATGATGGGGTAAAAGTAGGGCATTGCCCTAGAATAGGGGGTCCGAAATGGTTTTCTGGAAGAAATGGCACTCAAACTCATGCCTTGAGGATGAATAGGATTTATCCAGGTGAGGAAATGGTGGAGAAAGAGAGAGAAAGAGGGAAAGAAGCAGAGTTGGGAAGGGTGTTCCAGGTAGAGGGAACAGTATAAGTGAAGGCCTTGGCATTTGTTGAGAGGCAGAAACCCGAGGGGAACTGGAGCACCGAGAGGGAGAGGGAGTGCTACGGGAAAAGGTAACATACCTGAACAGTGAGTGTAGCGAAGGGTGAGCAAGATGAGGAGGCTCAGTGGAGACTGTAGACCTGTGCAGTGAGGGTAGACAGGTTCTGCTATTTCCCTGACAGGTACTTGACTGACTCTTGTGTGTGTTAGTCGCTCAGTCATGTCCAACTCTTTGTGACCCTATGGACTGTAGCCCGCCAGGCTCCTCTGTCCATGGAGTTTACCAGACAAGAATATTGCAGTTGGTAGCCATTCCCTTCTACAGTGTATCCTCCCAACCCAGGGATGGAATCCAGGTCTCCTGTATTACAGGAAGAGTCTTTACCATCTGAGCCACCAGGAAAACCTCTATTTGACTATGGTGATAGCACTTACAGGGAAAGTCGCTCAGTCGTGTCTGGCTCTTTGTGACCCCATGGACTATACGATCCATGGAATTCTCCAGGCCAGAATACTGAAGTGGGTAGCCTTTCCCTTCTCCAGGGGATCTTCCCAACCCGGGGATCTTCCCAACTCAGGGATCAAACCCAGGTCTCTTACATTGCAGGCGAATTCTTTACCAGCTGAGTCATATCCAATTTTCAAGAGAAGCTAGAAGTCTGAATTTTTATGTCACACTTCTTGATTTTTAAGTAACTGAAAATTGCTTGGGTTTGGGTCAGCCTGTGGGCCATTTTTTTTTCAACATACTTTGATGGAGACTTACGTGCCTGTGGAGGTTTATCTTTGTTGAAAAGCAATGAGAAATCCTTGACAGGTTGAAGTGAGGCAATAACAGAATAAGATGAGCACTTAAAAAAGAGACTTTTGGGGAAAGGACTGGATCCCAACAAAGCCCAGGGAAATTGCACTGGTCCAGAGGAGAGATGATGGGAGCTTGGATTAGAGTGATATCTGTAGGCAAGGAATGGATGGATGAGATGGCTTAGGCAGTGATGGGATGTAGGGCCTGAGGGAAAAGGAGTCAAGGATAATTCCGAGTTCTGGCATATCACTCGGGTAGCGTGGCAGTAGCAGATGCTAAGATAGGGAGCCCTGGAGAAGAAGCAACTTGGCAGGGATTCATTGAAATGAATTGCCCAAGTCACAGAGCAACTTAAAAGCAAAACTGATTCAAGACCCAGGTACTTGGGCTCCCAGGAGGGGACTATCTCTCCTGGCAGCAGCAAAGCTCGCAAGCACGATGCCGGCCAAGGAGCACAGCACCCATGCCCACTTTCTGACCCCAAGCCAGCTGAGAAGGTCATGCTATTTATTCATCCTTGTAGACTGTCTTTTCCCATCAGATTGGATTTATTTCAGATAGTCTTGGAGGATATGTGAGTAACTCAGTGAATGTCTTTTCTTGTTGGTTTTTTCATATTCATGCTCAGAGAAGATGGATTTGGGGCTTCTAATACAGGAAAGGATGTCAAATTTTCTTTCATCTCTTTGGGGATTTGCAATACTCTAGCAAAGTGAGATCCACAGTTATTTCACTAAGTGTCAGCGTTTCATTTTCTCTATTTTAATCGAATTTCATTTACCTTCAAAGAGACAACCAAGTTTCTAAAAGAGAATTAAAGAGAGAAAAGCTGTGCTTCAATGCAGTCAATTGCTCTGAAAGGCAGAGGCTGGAGGAAGTAGCAAGAAGGCTTTTAGAATAGACACCAGAAGGCAAGAGAGGGAAATAAATGTAGGAATTAATGCTGGTGCTTGAATTTAATCAAAGATGCATCATAAAACACTGTGGGATCGAACGTTTATGTGACATTTTATATTTCCAAAGAATATTTCAGAAAGCATATTAATTAGCTATTTCTCCTAAAATGATAAAGAAGAAAGGAACTGAGATAAAAATTGTAGGCAGAAGTGCAAGGAGATACGGGAACAGCTTCAGGCCATGAATTAATGGCTTCATATGCCTGGGAGAGCATTCGTTCCGGATGAGGATGCGGCCAAGAAAGAAATGGGAGCTCGGAGTTCGTCAATGCTCCAGTGGGGACACACTTCACACACTACTTCTGTCCAGTTGGTGCCTTTATCCAAATGTTTAGTGCTTAGCTTGAAATACTAGGGACATACAAAAACGGAAATAAAGCAACTTGAAATTCTGCCGTGTTCGGGAAGGCAGCTACATCTATTACTGTCTATATTTCTATCTAGCTGTTATGTAATAGAGATAACATTGTGCTTTGCTTCGTGTTTTGCTTTTTAAAAAATCACCATCCTATCAAAGTCATTTCTCTCATAAATCCATTTTCAGTGTTACATTATATTCCATCACAAAGGTGCGCTATAGCTATTGCCCATTATTGAATGCTTTTGCTGTTGCTGAATTTACGCTAACATGAACCATATGGAAAGAGATATTTTTCATAAATCTCTCAACTCCTTTCTTTTAACTTGCTTGATTTTTATGATTATGTTGCATCCATATATATTCTTCCACAGTACAGAAGAAACTGATAAATAAAAACATTAAAATGTCTATATCTCACCATTTCTTGATAAACACTTTAACAGTTTCAAAGGCTTTTTCACATATTTTTTTTTAGTTTTAAATTTTTTAAAAAACTGGAGCATAATTGCTTTACAGAATTGTGTTGGTTTCCGTCAAACATCAACATGAATCAGTCATAGGGAAATATTTATTTGATTTTTGTGCTGTGCCGGATCCTAGTTGCGGCTTATGGGCTCTTGTTCCCTGACCAGGGATTAAACCTGGGCCCTCTGCATGGGAGTGCAGAGTCTTAGCCACTGGTGCACCAGGAAAGTCCCTTCTGTTGTTTTTTAATCAGATAAATTTGTATACACACAAACACATTTGGTTCATTACATTTATAACCTTTTGCAAGCTGATTATTTCACAACACAATGTTGTGAACACGTCATTAAAATAATTTGTCAAGATAATTTTAATAGTAGTTGTACATTATTCTGAGTTACCGTAATTTGTTTCATTATTCTTTTACTTGCTGGACATTTCAATTGTGTTTATTATTGAAACATTGAATTTTTAAACTTAGGATGAACAATCTTCTATATAAATCATTATTCAAATCTCTATTTGTGTGGTTTAGCACCCTAAAAATGAAAACAAAAGAATATACATTTATCTAAGGCTTTCACGCATATCAAATCTTTCTCTAAAGGCCACTTCAATTTGCTTTCCCACCAGCAGCACACAAAAGCACACTGAGTCATTATGCCTTTGTCATCTGTAGGATTTAAATAACTTGGATATTTGGTAGGCAAAAGCAGTATAGTGTTGCTTCCCTGGTGGCTCAGAGGTTAAACATCTGCCCACAATGCAGGAGATCCGAGTTCGATCCCTAGGTCGGGAAGATCCCCTGGAGAAGGAAATGGCAACCTACTCCAGTATTCTTGCCTGGAAAATCCCATAGACAGAGGAGCTTGGTAGCCTACAGTCCACAGGGTCGCAAAGAGTCAAACATGACTGAGCGACTTCACTTTCACTTTCACTTAGAATAAATAGTATTTTGTGTTTCTGGACTTATTAGCAAGGTTGGATATTTCATAAGTGCATTCGTTTTCTGTTGGTGCTGTAGCAAATCACCACAAATGAGATGGAAATTTATTCTTGGACCCCAGAAATTCAAAGGTGTTCCAGGAAGGGGGCCTCCTTCCAGGGCCCAAGAGTGGGCTCTTGTCTAATAATCAGAAATGAATTGTCCAAAGAGATACACGTGCTGACAAAACAAGAGACTTTATTGGGAAAGGGCGCCTGGGTGGAGAGCCGCAGGGTAAGGGAACCCAAGGGAACTGCTTGGGTGGCTCACCCAAGCACGT
This sequence comes from Madoqua kirkii, assembly GCA_006408675.1. NCBI lineage: Eukaryota > Metazoa > Chordata > Mammalia > Artiodactyla > Bovidae > Madoqua > Madoqua kirkii. The sequence goes on along the minus strand of SJYC01064269.1, from coordinate 72,220 downwards.
GGCTGCCACATGGCTCACGGTCTCCGGTTTTATGGTGATGGGATTAGTATCTGGGTTGTCTCTGGCCAATCATTCTGACCCAGGGTCCTTCCTAGCAGGTGCAGGCATCAGCTCAGCCAAGATAAGATTCCAATGAGAAGGATTCTGGGAGGTTGGTAAGACTTATGGGCTGGCATCTCCTTTTTCCTTTTGACCTTTTCTGAATTATTCCTGTTGGTGGTAGCTTGTATATTCTCCCAGGGGAACTTTAAAACTACTTCCTTATCTTCAACACAAAAAAGTCTTTGAAGCTGTGACTGGAATTGTGTTAAACTGTTTGAACTCAATTAAGATTGTTTTCCATAACTCATTATTCCACTGAGAAACACATGATGCCTTCCTCTTTATCTAGATTTTATTATCACTCAGCTATTTTTATTGCTATTGTATTTCTAACTAAGTAAAAGAGGGATTAATTTTTTTGTTAATTATAGTTATCTTCTATCTTTTTGCTGCTACTGGAGTTTTTTTTCCATTACATTTGGTTGTTAACAAAATATGGGAAAACTACTGATTGTATATGTTAGTCTGGAACTCTCTTTTACTTTCTTATACTTTTTGGCTGCTTATTTGTTTATCCAGACAATTCAAATGAGTGATTACTGATAGCATCTGTAAAGACTGACAGTTCTGTCTCTTGCTTTCTGATAATTAATCTCTTTTTTTTGTTTTACTGACATTCATGTCTGATTGCATTGAACAGGTTATGTTAATAATATCGACTTCAGGGGGCATCTTTTTTTCCCCTGTTTTATTGGAGATACTTATTGTGTTTCATCATTAATTTAAATGTTAATTTTTCAATTAAAATGGATATTATTTATCTTGGTTTGGAATTATATATCTCATCTTAGTTTCTATAGACTATCAGCAATGTGGAAAATATCGTCTAGTTTTTATTAGGCTAATGATGCATCTTTGTTACCTGACAATCAATTATTAGATATGGTATACTATTAGAATGCCTTGTGTTAAACCATCCTCACATCCCTGGGATATATCTTTATTGGTCACTATCAAACATTTTTTAAAAGTTGTTGAATTTGATTCATTAGCGTCTTATTTAGATTTATATACTTATAGCCAGAGATGAGATTTATCTAGACTTTTAATGCTTAATCTATATTTTTAAAATCTTTCACATTTTACTCATCCTCAGTTTAGTTCAGTCACTCAGTCGTGTCCAACTCTTTGCAGCCCCATGGACTGCAGCATTCCAGGCCTCCTTGTCCATCACCAACTCCCGGAGCTTGCTCTAACTCATGTCCACTGAGTTGGTGATGCCATTCAACCATCTCATCCTCTGTTGTCCCCTTCTCCTCCCGCCTTCAATCTTTCCCAGCATCAGAGTTTTTTCCAGTGAGTCAGTTCTTCACATCAGGTGGCCAAAGTATTGGAACTTCAGCTTCAACATCAGTCCTTCCAGTGAATATTCAGGGCTGATTTCCTTTAGGATAGACTGGTTGGATCTCCTTTTAGTCCAAGGGATTCTCAAGAGTCTTCTCCAACACCACAGTTCAAAAGCATCAATTCTTTGGCGCTCAGCTTTCTTTATAGTCCAACTCTCACATCCATACATGACCACTGGAAAAATCATAGCTTTGACTAGACAGACCTTTGTTGGCAAAGTAATGTCTCTGCTTTTTAATATGCTGTCTACATTAGATGATATCATATAACATTAGTAATTGAAGTATCAAAAAACCTCACTAGTAAAACCATCTCAACCTAGTCTTTCCAGAAAGAAATTCTTGGAGGATATTCTATCAGTCTCTTCTTTAATTAACAGTCTAATCTGTCTCCTTTGGAATCTGTTTCTAAAATTGCTGCCTTTTCAATAAAATCATTCATTTCATTGCAACATTCAAATATATACACACAAATATACATACAACTAAGCTTTTTCTTTTTTAATGATTTTTAAAATAATTTATGGGTCTTCATTGCTGCGTGGGCTCTTCTCTAGTTACGAAAAGAGCAGTGACTACTACTAGCTCCAGGGCGAGAGCTGCTCATTTCGGTAGCTTCTTTTGTTGCGGATCAGGGGCTCTGGGGCTCACAGTCTTCGGTATTTGCAGCACCTGGGCTCAGTAGTTGAGGCTCCTGAGTTCTGGAGTACAGCTCAGTAGTTGTGGCACACGGGCTTGGCTGCTCCGTGTCATGTGGGATCTTCCCAGATCAGGGACTGAACCTGTGTCTCCTGCACTGGCAGGCAGATTGCTTACTGCTGAGCCACCAGGGAGCCCCACATACAACTAAGTTTTAATATCCTTATGCCTATTCTTTATATCTTCTCTTTTGATTGACTTTTGCTTATTGATAGCTCAGACAGTAAAGTGCCTGCCTACAGTGCGGGAGACCCGGGTTCAATCCGTGGGTCCAGAAGATCCACTGGAGGGGGCAATGGCAACCTACTCCAGTATTCATGCCTGGAAAATCCCATGGACCAAGGAGCCTGCTAGGCTACAGTCCATGGGGTCACAAAGAGTCGGTCACAACTGAGCAACTTCACAACTTCACTCACTCTTTCAGAAAACATTTTCAAAAGGTTGCATCTGATTTTATTTGCAAGGCTAAACTCTATTATCCATTTTATTGCTTTCCAGTTTTATTGATTTCTGCTTTGCCCATTCTTATTCATACATGTTTTTCTTTGAACACAGGTCTGCCAATATTCTGAAAAATTTTAGTACATCACTTTCTCAATGTTACTGTTTCTACATAATTTTTTATTTTGATTCCATACTCCAAACAATTAATTAGAATAATGTTTTCAATTCCCAGTGGATGTGTCTTTGTTCTTGTCACTTACTGTGATTTTTATTTTGTTGTGTAAGTAGAAAGTAATCCTTACATTTCTCCTATGGGGATCATGTTAAGGTTATTCTGTGGCTGGCTTGCAACCAACCTTTGTAAATATTGCATGTTTGCTTAAGGACAGTAGCTCTTTCCTGGCACATTATATTCAGAGCTAGTATTATATGACTGTGATTTCATCACAGTAATTATTGTTAATCTACAAAATACTAAGGACTTCATACTGGAAATCCACGAGAGATTAAAAAGAGGAGAAAAAATATGATTTTATCACAGCAGAATGAACTCCAGAGGGCGGGGCACAGAGCGCCCCCCTATAGCTTTAGTTCTGGTGTCAGGCTGCCTGAATCTGTCTTCCAGTCCCACCATGCACAGCTGTGGAACTTTGAATAAGTTTCGGAACCTCTCTTAGCCATTGCTTTACCTATTCAATGAAATTACAATGACACCTGGTTCGTGAGGGCTTTTGCAAGGCTTAAAGAGAGAAATAGATGTCATGCGCTTTGAAACAGGACCTGGAACCGATGCTAAATAGATGTCAGCCAAGATCTCATTTGACTCATGTAATTGTTCTTAGAAATAGATATTATTACTTTCCATGTTACAGATTAAAGGTTCAGTCTCAGAGAGGTTTAATAATGACCCCAAATAGCTATAGCGAGAAGGCAGGAGAGCCTGGTAGGAGCCCGGGATTCCTGGCTTTGAAGCCATGACCTCTGTGCTGTAGGACCTGCAGAGCAGGCGGGGGGCAGGGGGAGGCACCCCAGAGCTTAGAGTCCTGGCATAGGAAGTCGGCAGTCAGGCAGGCTGTCCTGTCAAGAGAAGTACACGCAGCACTTCTCTATAAGCTTTTCATCTTGGACTCTCTGTACTTCATCCAAGCCCAGGAAGCAAGCACAGTTTGATTCTTATCAAAATATGAAAAGACACGTATTCATCCACGTTAATGTAGTTGCAAACAGTCCGACAGCATTTTCACCTGATGAGACTCTTCATGTCTCCAGTAACTGAGAAATCACACCTTTTCTCTTTGAAATGAAGAGTCTCACTCAGGGCATGGCGCAGATGTTTTCTGTAGCAGGAGAAAATGTTTTGGTTGGCTGGGAGCACCCGCAGGATGAATTTCCTTTGATGGAAACTAGAGGAGAAGAAAATTAGAGACTGTCACATCTTCATCCTTCCTGCCACTTCCGAGTTCCTCACAGGGTGATGCTCAGTCTCCTTCAGACAACCTTCTGAGCTCTGAATTTTCTCTTTTAGATAATTCAAGCTTTCCAGTGGGGCAGTGTGGGTCCCATTAGCTTCCTGGGTCCCATTCAGTCTCCCTCTCCAACAATAGGAAAAAGAATTGTTCCTTAGCCTCTGTGTCTCTTTGTTAGTAAAATGGGGATAAGTGTGCACAGCTCACTTGAGTTGTGAAAATTAGACGCAATGATACACAGTTCTTAGGACTCTCTCCCTAATTAGCTCCATTTGGGTTCACTTCGTGCAGGCTATATGCTGGATGCCCTCACCGCATCACCTCCCTCCTGTGAGACACTAGAGTTAGCTGTTCCACATCAATCTTCAGGCTTCCCAGGTGACTCAGTGGTAAAGAACCGCCTGTCAAGCCAGGAGATGCAGGAGATGTGGTTTTGATCCCTGGGATGGGAAGATCCCTTGGAGGATGAAATGGCAAGCCGCTCTGATATTCTTGCCTGGAGAATCCCGTGGACAGAGGAGCCTGGTAGGCTGCAGTCCATGTGGTCAAAAAGAATGGGACATGACTGAGCACAGACACACTTCAGTCTTCTGCAAAATCTACGCCTCTCTTAGGAAGTTGGCTGGGTCTGCTGTGGAATCGAGTGGTTGTCACGTGGTGGTCTTTCCCAAGAACTGAGGTCTGAGGTCTTAGCTCTTTGTATCATCATAGATATGATGGTGGGGTCTGTGACACTGAGTTGCTCCCTAGATGTCGAGGGAATGCACAAACTTTTCTTGACGTTGGAATGATGAGTGCCCCAGTTCATGAATTTTCTAATGCTTCTTTGCTCCCAAGAACACAAACAGACCGCCAGGCTTATCTGCTGTGATGTGTGGGCAAGCAGCAGGCCGCGGAGTACCGCACTGCGGCTTTGTGCGGTGCCCCCTCCTGACCTCGAGGTCTTCATGTCTGAAAGGAGGGGCCTTTACAGACGTCACTGCAGGGCTCCTGTCTGCTCCGCTTCTACGTGATGGTTAATGCTCTGGGTGACGTGTGACCCTGGGCGCTGCAGCCCCCAGTCAGCTCGGCTGGTGTCTCAGTCTGCAAGCAAGGAAGGGTGAAGGGATACAAAGATAAATTTAATTGGTCTTGAAGCCATGTCATCTGGAATTTTAAAGACAGTCTCTGAAGCTTGCCTTAACTTTGCTATTCTGTCTTCAAGACAGCTGCAGGGGAAAACAATTAGCCCAGCTGCCCTCTAAGTGGGTGGCCTGGAGTGGGTGTTTGGGGGAGAGAGAATTCCCTGAGCCCCATGAAGGGCGAGATGGGCAGCTTGGCCCATAAGGTTCGTGCCCTGTGATTTACGTGGCCCCAGCAGTCAGGCTTCTCAGACAGTAGTGTCTGCCTGCAATGTGGGAGACCTGGGTTCAATCCCTGGGTCGGGAAGATCCCCTGAGGAAGGAAATGGCAACCCACTCCAGTACTCTTGCTTGGAAAATTCCATGGATGGAGGAGCCTGGTAGGCTACAATCAATGGGGTCACAAAGAGTCAGACATGACTAAGCAACTTCCCTGGCAGCCAGGCTGGTATGCCTTGGAGGGAACAATTCAGCAAAGGTCAGGCAGATAGCAAGGTCACTGCATCATCAGAACTGGGCTCCAAACTCCAAAAGTTCACATTTGCTATGGGTTTGTTTTACCTGTTAATTCTGGAAATCCATGAAATAACCCTACAGTTTAGGTATGGTCTGTATCATCCCCATTTCACAGATGAGAACACTGAGGCAGAGAGAGCTGTACAGACGTGCTCAAGATCACACAAGTAATGAGCTGTGGAGCTGGGGTTTGAATACAGGTTGCTAAAATTCCTACTGTTTTGGCCTTGGCCTGTCTCAGTCAGAACCCAGCTAAACAGAAATATTTATAAAAAATGCTCCCTACCCACAGCCAGCTCTTACTGTCTGGCGGTCTATAACACGTTCTCTTCAACAAGTCCTTCTGAACAACACTGGTGCACCCTCATCACCTCCAGGAGTTTGGCCAGTTCATCATCTCTGTCTCAAGAGGCTGTTGGAAAGACAAGAAGAAGGTGGATCTGAAATGCCTTGTGATCTGCACATTGCAATACGGGCGTGCAAAGGGATCACGTCACCTGCAGCCTCCAGAGCCCTGTGTGCAATGGCTCATCCTCCCTGGGGCAGTGCCATCAGACCCATTTCTCAGATGGGGAGAACAAGTCTCAGGGTGATTCAGTACCCGACTCTGGTTTGCACAACTGCTGAGGAGGTTGGTACCTTCAGCTCCTGGCTACCAGGCCCAGCGCCATCACTTCCACCATGTAGCAGCCATTGTGTCTTGGAAATAGGTCCTGAGTCACCTCATGCGGACCCCACCATCACCCTGGGATGGTAAGCCTTACAGGGATGGTCTGAGGAGGCTCCTGGGGGCTGAGCCTCCAAGATGGCAGCTCAGTCCCACCCTGACATTTGATTTCTCCACTGCCTTGTACTTGATGCCTCTGAACCCCAGGCCCCCCATTGGGAGACTCAGGATAGTCCTGCATTCACACAGAGGAGTAGAAAGGCCAGAATTTGCAAAATGCTTTCCCTGTGCCAAGCAGTGGGCTTCATTCACACCATCTCACTTAAATTTACCTCAACCTGGGAAGTAGGTTCTATCATCATCCCATTTTGCAGATTGTAACATGGAGATTCAAAGGGGAAACCCTGCCCAGAGCTATCTGGCCAATGATCTTGGACATGATTTGAACCTGGGGAGGCAATAGGAGTGTGTTATCATATGTGAGACCCCAGAGCACACTGCTTGGTCCTTCCGTTCCCCTCGGTGAGGACAGGAGTAGCCAGTTCACCTGGCATCCTTGGCACATGTGCCCTTCACCCAGAAGTTTCACAGAAGATGCTATTGAATAAATGGGTTAAAGCACTTTCCCCATTTCCAAAGATGTCATCCTATTTCAGGAATCGAGTTGAGTTCTTCACTGACATTGTCTGATGTGATCCCCAAAAGACACAGCAATCCTCTAGGATGCAACTACTATTATTACATCCATCTTGCAGATGAGCAAACTGAGTCTCATAGAATTTGGAGAACTTGCCCAAGGCTACCCACTAGCAGGAGTCCTGGCCAGGACTCAGCCCAGGCAGTCTGGCCCAGACCCTCACTTGTATCACCCTATCTGCCTATAACCAAAGCCATCTAGCCTAGGACTCTCACTTTACAGAGAACCTCTGCCCAAGACCTAGATCACAAAATATGGGGCTCTCTTGAGTCCTTCAGCCAGAGTCAGCCTGCCTTCAGGCACCCACTAGTATCTGCAGCCAGCAGGAGCCCAGGCCATTTGGACTTTGTCTGCTGATGATGTATTCATTCATTTGACATTTATTGAGTTCCTACTGTGTGCCTGGCACTGTTCTAGGCTCTGTCCAGAAGAAAACAAAGCAGACAAGGACCACTGCCCTCATAAACCTTGCATTTTCATGGAGGACACAGATCAGGACAAATAAATATTTAAAGTTGGGCAGTAATGAATTCTGTGAAACAAAACAGAAGGAACGTGGCTAGGGCAGGATTTAGATTTAGAAATACGGGTAGTTGGATGATGCGGGAAGTTAGATGAATTAGAATGAGAGATTGGGCCCCAATTTGGCCACTTTAGCAAGCGGGAGGATACTTCTGGAGCCGAGATGCATATGAAGCATGGGAGCATAGAGACAAATTGCTAGAGGAAGAATCCTAGGCTTTTCCCAGAGATGCCTCTGCAGGAACCTCATGTAATCTGGCTTTTTCCTCTCTCCCTGCTGGTCTCAGTTTCTGTATCTATAAAATGGGCACAATAATACACACTTGACAGGGCTATCTATATAAGCATTAGAAAAGCTGCTACATGGAAAAAGTGCTTATTGCCTAGTTTTGTAAATGTTAATAGTTGCCACCTGGCCAGGCAATGGATCCTGTGTTCAGCAAATGAAGCCTGAATTCCTCAGCTTGGCACACAAGGCCCCTGAACTGGGGCCCAGTCTGTCATTCTAATCCACCTAACCTCTTGTTGTTTAGTCGCTAAGTCGTGTCTAACTTTTTGTGACTCTGTGAACTACAGCATGCCGGGCTTCACTGTCCATCACTATCTCCCTGAGTTTGCTCAAGCGCATTCCGTTGAGTCAGTGATGCCATCCAACCATCTCATCCTTTGCCATCCCCTTCTCCTCTTGCCCTCAATTTTTCCCACTTCGAGGTCTATTCCAATGAGTTGGCTCTTCGCATCAGGTGGCCAAAATATTGGAGCTTCAGCTTCAGCATCGTTTAGTGAATATTCAGGGCTGATTTCCTTTAGGATGTACTGGTTGGATCTCCTTGCAGTCCAAGTGACTCTCCAGAGTCTTCTCCAACACTACAATTCAAAAGCATCAATTCTTGGGTGCTCAGCTTTCTTTATAGTCCAGCTGTCACATCTATACATGACTACTGGAAAAACCATAGCTTTGACTATATAGATCTTTGTTGGCAAAGTGCTGTCTCTGCTTTTAAAATACTGTCTAGGTTTGACATAGCTATTCTTCTTCCAAGGAGCAAGTGTCGTTTAACTTCATGGTTGCAGTCACCATCTGAATTGATTTTGGAGCGCAAGAAAATGAAATCTGACTGTTTCCACCTTTTCCCCATCTATTTGCCGTGAAGTGATCTAACCTCTGCTGCTGCTGCTGCTAAGTCACTTCAGTCGTGTCCAACTCTGTGTGACCCCATAGACGGTAGCCCACCAGGCTCCCTGTCCCTGGGATTCTCCAGGCAAGAACACTGGAATGGGTTGCCATTTCCTTCTCCCATGCATGAAAGTGAAAAGTGAAAGTGAAGTCGCTCAGCCATGTCTGACTTTTCTCGACCCCATGGACTGCAGCTCACCAGGCTCCTCCGCCCATGGGATTTCCCAGGCAGGACTACTGGAGTGGGGTGCCATTGCCTTCTCCGGATCTAACCTCTGGCCCCATTCAGTTACTCATATTTCCAAATCCCTCCTTACTCCCCCACAATCCTGAAATCATCCTGCTGTTCCCATTTGCCTCTCTGTCTCTCAATGCACATCCTTCAGCCTTCCAGAAAGATCCAACTCCAAACTCCAGTAAAGGAATATAACTGAACAGCCCTTCTGAAAATAGGAAGAAGCTGAACGTCCCCTGTGCTCGGCCTGGCGCTCCAGACAAAAGCTTTTGCTCGCTCTGCTGAATCCTCGTAATAGCCCTTACCTTGCCTTTGATCCGTGCGGGTAACCTCAGGACGTGCCCTTTCTTTGTGCTCGCCTCTGGTTTCATCCTGCCTGTAAGCCCATCAGGGGCTGGACCACTCTCGTTCGGATTCACCTTCCTCTCTTTTGTACTGCCTGGTGTGGGAGAGGTGATGCTGTCTGACTGAAGAAGCATTTTGGTCGGGGGAGGCTGTGCACCTCTCTTAAGGGCTTAATTGGATGGAGGGGCCGTCTCAGTCTAGTGGAAGCAGAGCTTGTTTTCTTCCAGGCAGAAGGAACTCTTTTGTTTCTCCAGAGCCAGTCTGCGTGGTTTAATGGAGTCTGAGCGAGCTGGGAAGGCACAGGGCCCTGGGAAGATGAAAAGCCCAGACTCTGTACTCCCATAATTGCATGAGGCAGATGTTGCTTCTGGCGGATTGGATGTCTCCGTGTTTGGAAGAGTAAGATTCCTCTCACGTGGAAATTGACCTCTAAGCTTCCCAAGCAGCACTTACTGATAGACATTCCTTTCTGGGTTTTGGACACTAAGGGGAGAATAACACCCGGTTAGCAGCCTGGGTCCCTGCCCAGGAGAACTTGGTGTTGCCAATGACGGTGATTTGACAGAAATCCACACCTTCTCCATCCTGCACATACATACCCATCCATCAGACCCAGGCTTGAATATTCGGAGTTCTTCACCAGCTCCACTTGTGAAGCTGAATCACAGCAAATGGATTTGAGCCTATAGACCAGGGATTTTACCATCTGGAATTCCAAAGGAAAGTGTACATGATTCCAGAAAAGTGCCCCAAATAAAACGTTTTCATGTCTCAACTTCAAATTTGATTTGAAACAAATTTAAAAAATTTTTAGTCAAAATATTACATGCAAATGGTTTTAAAAATGTAACACTGCTAAGAGGCTTATAGGGCTTCTTCCCTGCTGGCTAGGTGGTAAAGAACCCACCCGCCAATGCAGGAGATGCAGGTCTGATCCTTGGATCAGGAAGATCCCCTGGAGGAGGGCATGGCAACCCACTCCAGTATTCTTGCCTGGAGAATCCCATGGACAGAGGACACTGGCGGACTATAGTCTGTGGGGTCACAGGGTCAGACACAACTGAAGCGACTTAGCATGCATACAAGAGATGTACAGGGAATGTAAGAGGGAAGAGAGGTCCATTTGCTTTACCCCCTTGAGCCTCTTATAACTCTTTTAATTATTTGAAAATTCCCCTATACCCATGGCAGATTCATGTTGATGTATGGCAAAACCAATACAATATTGTAAAGTAAAATAATAATAATAATAATAAAATAAAATGATTTGAGCCAGTTCCCTATAACAAAACTATGTCTATACATAAATAATTTGTTGTAATACTGCATCTGGATTTATTCATTCTGGACATTCTCATTGATGTCTTATTATAACAGTTGAGGTCCAAGCCCACACTTAACAACACTATCATTCCTCTCCTTTTGCTCTGTCCTTCCATGTAATTATAGTACAGTTTCTTATAATTCACTGGCTAATATTTACATTATTATGATTATGTACCCTGATGACTTCCCTTTCTCATGAAGCTTTTTGCTTTTCCTGTAGTTAATAATTCCTCCATTGTTATTTCTTACATCTTTAGTTTTCTATGTGCCTATGGCTGATTTTTTCCAAATGGTCCAAGATTAAACATTTGGCAGTACATTTGTTAAATATATCACTGGCCAGCAGTGACTTTCCATGCAACCAGCTTCTCGACCGAGCTGGACTCCAGCATGTGAAGCAGGCACCAAGAGATATTTACCAGATGACGTGTTGATGGGCAATCTCAGAAGCGTGTGCCAGTGAAGCATCCATGAGGAGTCCATTAACTTCGTTTGGTGTCAGGGCAGGACCCACAGGGAGGTGACATCTGAGCTGGTATTAAGGGAAGAGCTTTGCCAGGCAGGCCACTGGAAGTCAAGGAGCTTCTGGGGAAAGAGAACCATACACAAAGATCAGAGGTGTCAGAGAACGGTTCTTTGAGAGAGCTTGAAACCACTAAGGAAGGAACCGCTGGCCTGCAGCCAGAGCCACATGGAATGCCTTGAGCACCATGCTAAAAAGAGTGTGATCCTGGCGGCTTCTCTCCCTGACACAGTGTGGCCTCTCCTTCTTAGACTCCTGGACACAGCAATGCTATGTGTGTGGGGGGGTGGGGGGCTTCAGCAGCCCAACCAGTCTTTTCTCCCAGACCCCCACCCCACCATGCTCACCCACACACCCACTCCCTGAATCACACATAGTCTGGAAGGAGGGATGTCTACATGCCGAGTGGCTGGGGACAAGAAACAGCACCAGAAAATGGTCCTTCTTTGGAAATCTCTGTGCTTCCTTGACTTCAGTCTCCTCTTGACATTTAAGATATTTCAAAGATAAGGCGAAAATGTGAGGCTCTCAAAAAGCCCCCTTCTTGATGAAAAATGAGGTTACCGAGTGGAAGCTCTCCCCAGGAGGATGCGGCAGGTAACTGGGGGCTGGGAAGTGCCCACCCATAGCTTGGTGAGAAGGGTGACGAGAAAGCTGATGATGGAGACTCACTGGGAAAAGCTAAAACACAGCCCAGGGCTCCATGCCAGCCCCCTACCCCACCTACTGCTCTCCCTCTGCTCTCACTGACCTCAAACCTGCCTTGTCCTTCAGGAAACTTTCACAGATCGAATGCATGGCAATGTGAACAATTTAAGGACGTGAGACATTAGCATTGCTTTGAAAATGCAGCCTGCGCCAAAGCAGGCAGAGAATGGAGCAGGCTCGGAGGTGGGAGGGATGGGAGTGTGCACCCAGGAAATGTTCAGCCTAGCATCTTACAGATGAGAAGTCAGTGCCTGGGAAGGAGGGGTGCCATACTTGCTTGTCAGTGGGCTCCACAAAGAACCACCAGGATGTCCGTGTCCGGGGAGGGGTACTAGATTGCTGACAGAGACCCCTCAAGGGGCAGAGAGCATCCAGGGAGGAGGGACAGTGGCTGAGAAAATGAGATGGGGGTCCCTGGTTTTGGGTAGGCTGGTCTTCAACTCTCAGACTTCCCACTCAGATCTGAGAGGTGGGTTTCAAACATTCGACCCAGATGCAAAGTCCCAGGCTCGGAGCAGCAGATCTAAACTCAGAGTGAAGTGACTGAAAGTTGCTCAGTCATGTCCACCTCTTTGCGACCCCATGGACTATTGCCTGCCAGGCTCCTCTGTCCATGGAATTCTCCAGGCCAGAATACTGGAATGGGTAGCTGTCCCCTTCTCCAGGGGATCTTCCCAACCCAGGGATCGAACCTAGGTCTCCCACATTGTAGGAGGATTCTTTACTGGCTGAGCCACCAGGAAACCCAAGAATACTGAAAAGGGTAGCCTATCCCTTCTCCAGGGGATCTTCTTCCCAACCCAGGAATCAAACTGAGGTCTCCTGCATTGCAGGAAGATTCTTTACCAGCTAAGCTACCAGGGAATCCCAAAATATGTTAATAGAGAGCATGGGAGCCAAACTCCAACCTTTGGGACCTCATGGACTGCAGCCCACCAGGCTCCTCCATCCATGGAATTCTTCAGGCAAGACTGCTGGAGTGGATAGCTGTCCCCTTCTCCAGGGGATCTTCCCAACCTGGGTTGAACCTGGGTTTCCTGCATTCAAGCAAATTCTTTACCTCTGAGCTACAAGGGAATCCCCTAACTTCAGGCCCACCCTTCAGTTAGGATGATCACTTGTGCTGGTTCAGAACCACAGCAAAGGGAGGAAGCAGCATCTCTTGGTTCCCAATCACGTACCAGGCCCAGGGTAGAGTATCACCTCGTCAACCTCATAGCAGCCTTGCAAAATAACTGTTAATTGCTCTCCTTGAGTGATTCCAGAGAGAATACAAGAATGCAGAATTCGCTCAAGGCCCCAGAGCTAGTAAGTAGAAGAACCAGAATTTCAACTTGGGCCTAACACTGAAGCTGAGTGAGACTGTGAAAGGCCCAAGGTTATGACCCCAGGTCACAGAGCTCGTGGCTAACCAGGCTGGTCCCTGACCCCTGGCAGCCACACTTTCCATGTCCTCAGAATCCAGGTCATTGATAGGAAAAGTCCAAATCATGTTGCATCCTTGGGCTTTTGTGCACCTTAGAACAAACCACTTTTTTTTTTGTCTTCCTCTCTTGAGCTCCATTTGGCAACACTAATCTGATCTCAGATGATCCGCAATGAGAATTTGTAGAAGGAGGTGGCAGACAAAGCAGAGATACGAATGGGTCAGAACAAGACCAGAAACCAGCATGATCCAGATTGAAAACAGAAGGCTGACAAGGGGATTATAATGGGCTTCAAGTTCAGGGAGCATCATTTAGAGAGGAATGCTGGCTCAATGCCCTCAGGAAAGAGAAGGGTGATTTCTGTAAGTATAAGCAGGGATATTGAACTGCCCAGGGCTTAAGAACACAGAGCTTGGTACCTTACTGCTAGGGGTGGGTGTGCCACTATACTATTTATAAGATGCCTCATTATGAATGCATAACTTTTTGGTGCCTCGGTTTTCTCATCTGTCAAATGGGAATAAAGCAGGGGTATTGTGAAGGTGAAAGTGATTCACTCTCTGTGAAGCACTCAACAAATTTGCACATGCTTAGCACCAGTCTGTCACCATAGTTGGCTCAGGGAGGGACTCTGCAGGTCAACAAACTTTTAAAAAATGCACAGATTTCTTTCTGAATTGAGAAAGGGACAAGGTTGATTTCATGGAAAATTTTGCAGCAGGATTTTTAGCCCATCACCTCTCCAGCCTCAATTTCCTTGTCTATAACATGGGAATAATAGCTGCTGACCTTACTTTCCAGAATACTCAAGAACCAAGCAAGGCAGAAGACACTTGAACCCTTTAAAAAGCAGAAACCTATTTCAGGGAAGGAGGGGGAGATGGTGTTTCTTGAAAGATGACCTCAGGCAGGTCACTTAACTCATGTCTAGTACGTGGAACAGCTTTCTGATATATGAATGTTATGCCCTGGGAGGGGAATTTCACTTTTGTTGCTAAGACAGAGAAATACAAGGGTAATCATCCAGTCGTGCTCTTGAGGTTTCTCTTGTTGCTGAAGTCAGACCATGAATATATACCGAAAACAGCCGTTCTAGAACAGCACCCTTGCTGCAATGACATGAGCGTCTTAGCATCTGGATTGCACCCTGGGGGTGTCGGGTGGTGTTGACTTCTGCAGGATCTGTTGAGGAGATGGTGACAGGCTGACCCGTTCTAAGGTGGTGGAGGGCGGGGCAGACACAGCCAGGCTTGTGGACACTGCTCTGGGGTTCTGTAAGCAGCGGCCAGCGGGGTCTCCCTCTGAAGGTGCTCGTGGGGACATCTAGGTCAAGGGTTCCGTGGACATTACATTGACTCATGCTGGTTCCCTGATGAGACCCAGCTCGTGATAAGTAACATCACCCTATCACAAAACATCCCTTCCGAAGGTGACTGTTTATCTCTTCCTGAGTGGCTCCCCCCATGCCTGCTGCACCTCGGCTTGGTGGAGCCCCTTTCAGTACCAGCATGAACCATTTGGGCTGAGCTTGAGTGAACTCTGATGAGTTCTGTACAGAACTTTCTATAGAAGAGCAGGACTGGCTCAGCCTAACCTCATCTGCATATCAATTCGCTATTCAGCTTGCAGCTGCCACGAGGGAAAGCGATGGCTATTGCCTTGCTTTAAGAAATGCGTGGTACCAGCAATAATGTCACAAAAGAGCCCCCTGCACAAATCAGAATAGTCAGGCTCCCATTCAACTCTGCAGCCTCCCCCCACCCAGGTTCTCATGTGAGCTTGCTTGATCTACTTCACCTTGCTGGGTTTCAGTTTTCACTTCTATAGACTGGAAATTATAATAATACTTTATAGGAGAATGTTCTTCATGCTACTAAAGTAGCCCTTTAATAGGAAAGTTTTAGCATAGATAGATATCGGGTTGGCCAAAAACTTTGTTCCATAAGATGTTATGTAAAGACCTGAAGAAACTTCTTGGCCAACCCAATATTTTTCTTAAAAACCAGAGATGTGTGTCATTTCATGGGTCTCCATCTTCAGCTGCAGCGCCGCTTACCCATACCGTTCTTCTTACCGAACATGCATCCAGACTGGAGGCATTTACTGAATGCCAGGGGTGCTGGGTTTTGGGAAGAAACATAAAAGAACACGGCAGGGGGTGGCCCCGAGGCGCTCAATCTAGTCAGAGTGATGCACCCATAAAGAAATATGCGCTACACAGGTAGCAAGTGCTTTCATGGAGTTCTGCACAGGAAAGAGGTGCCATCCCGAGGAGGAGATGCTGAAGCTGGGAGGATACACAGCTGTTCTGTGGATAAGAGCAGGCTCCCTGGGAGAGGAAGCAGCGCGTGCAGAGGCACAGCATCCTGGAATCTGCTTGTTAGACTCAGAGACGCCTGTGGGTTGGCAGGACCAGCAGAGGGCTGGGGTCTCACCAGTGGCAAGGCTGGAATCCTGAATGGGTTTTCATCAGGCAGAGGGCTTTGTATTCCAGGTTAAGAGATTTGAACTTGATCCCGAGGGCAGCAGGGAGCTGCTGAAAGTTTCAGACAGAGAAGTAGCTTAGAACATCAGATTCACATTCTAGAAGGACCACTCTGAGACAGTGAGGGGAATGCAAAGGGAAGCAGGGGGATTTCGGGTCAGTTAAGATGCTGTTGGTAGATTCAAGGCAAAAACGCTGTCAGAACCTCCCCTAAGGCATGTTAGCAAGTAAGAAGGGGAGGAGATGCCCAGAGATTTCAGAAACAGCCGACAGACTGTCTTCGAGTAGGCAACACTTCGGATGGTAGTGGGACGGTCGTGAGATAAAGGCAGGATTGGAGGTGCTTCAGTTTTCCATAGATGGTGATGGCCCCAGTTGTGGCCCAGGGACAGGCGTGAGTGGGCTGGGAGGTGGTGGAGCTTATGGAACTCACGGGTTATCAGCAGAGCTGTCCACTGGGCAACTGGAAATGAGTGTGAGGAGCCCCCAATAAGAGGTGTGGGCTGGACATGGAGATTTGGGGTCATGGCCCCATACTTGGGTCTTAGGTTGGGTTCCCCAGAGAAGAGACCCTGAGATGGGGATTTTTGAGCAGGAAGTTGACTGAGGAGTGCTCTCAGATCAACACTTCCAGGTAGTAAAGGAAGAAGCACTCAGTAGAAGGAGAGGGTGAGCTGCCCTTAGTCACAAAAGAGGTCTCAGCCCACAGGGAGCTCTGGACCTGGGAGGGCCCATCCGAGGTATACGAGAGGGAAGAAGAGGAGAGGGAAGGCCTTTGTGCCCCTGCACCAGTTAGCCAGTGGGTGCTGCTGCTGCTAAGTCACTTCAGTTGTGTCCAACTCTGTGCGACCCCATAGAAGGCAGCCCACCAGGCTCCCCTGTCCCTGGGATTCTCCAGGCAAGAACACTGGAGTGGGTTGCCATTTCCTTCTCCAATGCATGAAAGTAAAAGTGAAATTGAAGTCACTCAGTCATGTTTGACTCTTCACGACCCCATGGACTGCAGGCTACCAGGCCCTTCCACTCATGGGATTTTCTAGGCAAGAGTACTGGAATGGGGTGCCATTGCCTTCTCTGGCCATTGGGTGCAGTTTGCTCCTAAGGATGGATGAGTAGTCTTGTGGAGGAAGCATCCTTCCAGGGCTTGTCTTGGGGGAAGGCAGACCCAACTGTAGCCCCTAGCCAACAACAGTCCTGGCAGGTAGAGGATGACCCCCTCAGTTCTGGGTCACACATCACTGTCTGCAGCAGGTGGAGGGGAGGTGCTAGGCTCTCAATTGTTTGCTTTCAGAGCCACCCAGACGGCTTGAACAACCCAGTGCCTGAGCCACACCTGCAGGCCAATTAACCCCAAATCTCCACCTGTGGAGACCAGGAACATCAGCCGTTTTCAGTATCCCACAGGTGATTACAATCTGCAGCCATGTCTAAAACCACTGTCCTGAGAGAAACCATGGAGCTGAACAGAAAAGAGTGTTGGGCTCAAAGCCTTGGGGAGGGGCTCAAAGAAACTGGAGGAGAACTGGGAGAGGGGTGTCCTGGAAGGCAAGGGGCAGGGGATTCCAGAAAAAAGTGGTCCCCTGCAGCAAGAACTGATGTGGTCCATGCCTAGGGAGAGGGTGATCCTGTGCCCTAACTGTACCTGGAATTTGACTTTAATGTCATTGTTATGAAAGGGTAATAGACACAGATGCTTCCTGTGGAAGAAGAGTCTATGATTCACAGTTCTCTAGTGGAAGGGCCACACGAGGAAGCACCAGGGCTGGTCAGGAGCAGAGGGAGGGAGGGCAGGGCATGGCCCAGAGCCTTTACTGTGACTTCCACAGAAGGAATGGGTGAGTCTGGGAGGGAAGCTTAGGCAGGCTCAGGATGGTATAGTTTGAATAGTTAGAGGTGGTCCCAGGACTACAGGGGCTATCTCTAGTTGCCTACTACCTGGCCCTGGGGTAATTTAGGACAGGGGGTGTGTTGACTTGGTGTGTGAGAGTTAGATAGAGGAAGTGGTCCGTGTAGGCTCTGGATTGGTTGGTTTGTATGTTAAAGGGATGATCCCAGGGAAGTTATTTGCTAGAAATTAGCCTAGGAGAGGGAGTATCTCCAGGATCAGTAAGGCTCTTAGATATCAGATCATCATAAAACATAGGAAATAAAGAGCTTAGTTAATAGACCAGCCCCGAGGGCCCTCAGTTTGGAGGTCAGAGAGGGCTGGGCTTCAGCCTCAACTCACCCCCTTGGGGTGCTGGGCACAACTTTCAGAACACATAGGAGCCTTGACCTTGGGTTCCTCAGGGCTACAGAGGAGAGGACTCTTCAGAACAGAATGAGATGCAAACTCCCAGGTCAGAGAAACTAGTGGTGGTGGGGGGGGGGGGGGGTTGGTTCCAAGGATGGAACTCTATAGAATTCCCATGAAAATGCTCACGAGGAAAGAATATCAGTGAGAAACATCTGCCAGCCCCAGAGACCTGACCCAGTTCTTCACCACTGTTTCATCTTAGAGGAGTCAGACACTAAATAGAAGGCAGGGAATTGCAGGGGGAGGATGAAAAATGAGAGCAACCATCAGTTCCCCACCCTCAGCTCTTTCCACTGCAGACTCCAGCTTGAAGCAGGCTTGGACTGGGGGAGGAGAAAATATGTCATTCAGTCAGGTTGATTTCATTATCATTTTGAAACTGTGGTCTTAAGACCATTTAAAACCACTAAGATGGGGAAGGGAAGGGCACCCTCACTGATTCCATTTTGAACAAATGTAGGAGATGGAAGGGCTTTCCAGGTGGTGCTAGTGGTAAAGAATCTGCCTACCAGTGCAAGAGAAATAAAAGAGACGTGGGTTCCACCCCTGGGTCAGGAAGATCCCCTGGAGAAGGACATGGCAACCCACTCCAGTGTTCTTGCCTGGAGAATCCCATGGACAGAGGAGCCTGGCAGGCTATAGTCCACAGGGTCCCAAAGAGTCAGACATGACTGAAGCGACCTAGCACGCACAGGAGATGAAAACCAAGGCTGTGTTTCGATCACACCACTTGTTGCAATTATATTTGTAAAGTATCCAGCATGGAGCTTGGCACATGGAGAAGTGGTTAAATGTTAGCCTTGATTCTAGTGGATAAGATAGATCTTAAATAGGGAGACTTACAAAGAAAAAGAGCCCATTTTATCCCCTCACCTAGCCTGGTGAAAGAGATCTCCTTCCACCCCCTCTCACCTCCAGCCCCTGTCCTGGTGGTGGCAGAGTGGCCCACTATCACCTTACTTGCTCCACTTGACTGGGCGGAGTGGAGTGGTGGGGCACAATCAACTGTCCTTAAATTAGAACCTGACTTGGGATAAGATCAATGATTCCAACTCTACTGAAAAGTTCGAGCTGTCTCATCATGGTCCAGGAGGGTTTTATTTATGGAAATACCTGAGGTCATCCATAGCCTATGGGAAATAAGACTAGAAGTCTATTTTTGAAAAGGAAGCATTGGTAGATTAAACAGGAAGACAATCAAGTTTTTGCAAGACTCACTCACCTTACCAGAGAAAAGTGAACATCATCTCTGCTGACAAGACTATCCATTCTTTCCTCTCAAGTGAAATCAGCATGTGTAAGGGCTCTGACTTCAGGCTTTACTGAACACATCAGGGTCCAATTGGCATCAAATGGACTCATCAACCTAGAGGGGTGGGATGGGGTGGGAGGTGGAAAGAAGGTTGAAGAGGGAGGGCGCATATGTATACCTATGGCTGATTCTTGTTGATGTGTGGCAGAAACTAACCCTCAGTGGGTAAAGAATCTGCCAGCAATGCAGGAGACACAGGAGACGCAGGTTCGATCCCTGGGTCAGAAAGATCCCCTGGAGAAGGAAATGGCAACCCACTCCAATATTCTTGCCTGGAGAATTCCATGACCAGAGGACCCTAGGAGCCTACAGGACCATGTGGTCTCAAAGTGTCAGACACAACTGAGCGATGAAGCCCACGCAATATTGCAAAACAATTATTCTACAGTTAAACATAAATGATTTTTTAAAAAAGACTCATCTGAGACTGAATCTCTGTAGCACCTAGTGGTCCATGAGATTCTCCAGGCAAGAATACTGGAGTGATTGCCATTCCCTCCTCCAGAGGATCTTCCCAACAGAGATCAAACCCACGTCTCTTATGTCTCCTGCACTGGCAGGCAGATTCTTTATCTCTAGTGCCTCCTGGGAAGCCTGAGGCAGGTCAGACTGGAAGGCCTAGGCAGACACAGCCCAAGGTATGTCCAGCTGCTTGCTGCTCAAAAGGCTATAAAGAGGGAAGCTTTGTGGAAAGGAAAGTTTGCTCTATTTTGGATCCTGGCAGCTGGGTGAGAGGGCAGACTTCTGTCCAGAGGCTGACTCCACACCCCACCCCACCACCACCAACAATCGGAGTTGGGCAAGAGGTTTTACAGGTGGAGGGAGGGGGCTCCAGGTAGAAAGAGCACACTCAGCTCTGACAGTCACCTTGAAATTGGTCGTGTGATGGTCTGACTCGCATCACCTTGATTAAATACAATTGATCTTCAGTTCCAGAGTTGATTTGTTCTCATTTCTTAGAGACCAGCTCTCAAAATTGTGGGCCTTATGTCATGGCTACAGTCTAGTCATCACGTAATTAACTTCTTCCACCTGATGGGGGTTTTAATAACTATAAGACAGCTCACAGGATATGGCTCAGAATATTAGCTATAGTCCTTGAAAAGGGACTAAATGTCCTTGACCTTGCTTAATAATTAAACCATTATTATTTAGTCTTTTGGATGGTTTTCCTCTATTTCTGCATTTTCTCCCTTCTCTGATTAAACTTACTCTTCGGCTAAAAATTTTCCCCAGACAAAAGGCAGGTGGAGGACATGAGGGGCAAGGACCATAGGCTTTTCCCAGAGCATCGAATTAGAGAGGTACCTCCCAGGGGTGGCATCCTTGGAGCTGCCATTGGGTGGAAGGAGGAGGGGAGCTGGAAGGTACTCCTGGAGGAGGAACAGCAAGTACAGATGTGCAGAGGCATGATCCACTCAGAATCATTGGGAATGATAACTGCAGAGGAAGTGTAGGGCCAGGGGATGCTGGAGACGTGGGAGCTTGGCTGGAGGACGGGTTGTGGATGGCTTTGCTGCTGTTCCACAGCCCTTGGACCTGGCTTTGAGGACAGCCAGGAGCCTTTGAACCGAGATGGACACCCTCCATTTCCTTGACTCTACAATGCAGCATTTCTGGAATCATACCCCTGCATGTAAATTGACAGTTTACACAATCCAAATCTAAGCGACCTCGTGGCCCCTTCCAAGATCAAGAAGGAATGTCATATTTATCACCTGAGTGGTTGGTGAGGCAACAAGATGATGGTTCAGGAATCTAGATGTCAGTTTGCTGACTCCAGCTAGCCTGGGGGTCTCCATGCTGGTGGGCGGCAGTTTCCGTGTGGTGGGGTCTTTGTTTCTGTAGAAACAACTCAAGAACATGCATTGGGTTGCCATCTCTTTCCCCCAGGGAGCAAGCAAGGTCCCTGCCACTCTATGGCTGGATAACTGTTTAAGTGGCTATTACTTTTTCTTGCTTGACTGGCTTTTCTTTGTTTCTGCATTGCCCTGTTTGAGCCTGCTCTTTGAAACTCAGGGAGACCCAGGAGACCAAAGCTTTTGCTACAGATAAGAAGCAGGGGACATGGAGGGACTGGTCACCAGGAAGGCCCCCGTGGTCCTGCTCAGTTTCCCTGGTGACCACTTGTCCACCTGCCCTCTCCTCTCCCAGCCTCATTTACAGAGCTCTCCCCCAAACTGAAAGCTGGCATCAGCCTGACAGGTCCGTCACAGATGCTGGAAGGAGGTGCTGGCTGGTGAAGTCGGAGGAGTTTGTGAATATAAGTTGTTACTATGTCCAGAATGAGGAAGAGATGGTTAGAGAGCATCACTGATTCAATGGACATGAATTTGAGCAAATGCTAGGAGACAGTGAAGGACAAGGGAACCTGGCATGCTGTGGTCCATGGGGTCGCAGAGTGGGATACAGCTGATCGACTGCACAACTGTCAACTGAACAACAAGGCGGCTTTTTCAGCTCACAGGGAGACAGTCTGACCTTGCCCACCTGTGAATGGCTAGAGAAAAGAAGAAATTCACATTTTCCCTGCTATTTTGCAAGACAGATGGCCTTTTTTCTTTATTTCCTTACCCTCTACTCCCACTCTGCTCTGTAAAAGAAGCTGGCATCCAGATTCCCAGATTCTCCCCATTTTGGAGACACTAGTCTGCCATCTTCCATGTCAGCTGGCTTTCTGAATCAAGTTGTATGCCTCAACACTTAGTCTCCAATTTATTGTCCCATCATGTAGCAAATAGAACAACAACACAGCACTTCCCAGGTGGTGCTAGTGGTAAAGAACCCGTCTGCCAATGCAGGAGACGCGGGTTCAATCCCTGGGTCGGGAAGATCCCCTGGAGGAGGAAACGGCACCCCACTCCAGTATTCTTGCCTGGAGAATCCCATAGACAGAGGAGCCTGGCACGTTATAGTCCAAGGGGTTGCAAAGGGTTGGACACAATTGAAGCCACCTAGCACACATGGAATAACAAAAGCAGTGAGAAGCAAGGGTTAAAGTCAAAGAAGCAGATCCAACGTGGAGTCAGAACAGGCTCTTCTCCGTTACAAGGGCACCGCAGTCTCCACCTCAGGATGGACTCCTCCTGGCAGGACTGACCTGAGGCCAGCTGAAGCTTTGCCAGGTGCGAAGCCTTTCCAGATCTGGACGCATCTCCTTTTCTCCTTGACTGTCTCCTTGTATTTCCTTAGGAAATAAAACGCTCAAGAATTCCACGTTGAGATCTTTGTTTTCCTCTCTTTGTTCCCCTCAAAACTCCTCCTTCTGACCTTTCTTTCAGAGATGTAGTGAGAGTTCATTTGTAAACCTGGGTTTAAAAAAAAAAAACAATCAAGGAGAATGCTGCCTTAATCAGCAATAATAATAAAGGCTCTGTGCTGCCTTTAAGCTGTATAATAGGTAAATGGCTGCTCCTGTGTGCTAAGTCGCTTCAGTCCTGTCCAACTCTGTGTGACCCCATGGACTGTAGCCCATCAGGCTCCTCTGTCCATGGGATTCTCCAAGCAAGAATACTGGAGTGGCTTGCCATGCCCTCCTCCAGACGATCTTCCCAACCCAGGGATCGAACCTGTGACGTGGTCCTGCTCAGTTTCCCTGGTGACCACTTGTCCACCTGCCCTCTCCTCTCCCAGCCTCATTTACAGAGCTCTCCCCCAAACTGAAAGCTGGCATCAGCCTGACAGGTCCGTCACAGATGCTGGAAGGAGGTGCTGGCTGGTGAAGTCGGAGGAGTTTGTGAATATAAGTTGTTACTATGTCCAGAATGAGGAAGAGATGGTTAGAGAGCATCACTGATTCAATGGACATGAATTTGAGCAAATGCTAGGAGACAGTGAAGGACAAGGGAACCTGGCATGCTGTGGTCCATGGGGTCGCAGAGTGGGATACAGCTGATCGACTGCACAACTGTCAACTGAACAACAAGGCGGCTTTTTCAGCTCACAGGGAGACAGTCTGACCTTGCCCACCTGTGAATGGCTAGAGAAAAGAAGAAATTCACATTTTCCCTGCTATTTTGCAAGACAGATGGCCTTTTTTCTTTATTTCCTTACCCTCTACTCCCACTCTGCTCTGTAAAAGAAGCTGGCATCCAGATTCCCAGATTCTCCCCATTTTGGAGACACTAGTCTGCCATCTTCCATGTCAGCTGGCTTTCTGAATCAAGTTGTATGCCTCAACACTTAGTCTCCAATTTATTGTCCCATCATGTAGCAAATAGAACAACAACACAGCACTTCCCAGGTGGTGCTAGTGGTAAAGAACCCGTCTGCCAATGCAGGAGACGCGGGTTCAATCCCTGGGTCGGGAAGATCCCCTGGAGGAGGAAACGGCACCCCACTCCAGTATTCTTGCCTGGAGAATCCCATAGACAGAGGAGCCTGGCACGTTATAGTCCAAGGGGTTGCAAAGGGTTGGACACAATTGAAGCCACCTAGCACACATGGAATAACAAAAGCAGTGAGAAGCAAGGGTTAAAGTCAAAGAAGCAGATCCAACGTGGAGTCAGAACAGGCTCTTCTCCGTTACAAGGGCACCGCAGTCTCCACCTCAGGATGGACTCCTCCTGGCAGGACTGACCTGAGGCCAGCTGAAGCTTTGCCAGGTGCGAAGCCTTTCCAGATCTGGACGCATCTCCTTTTCTCCTTGACTGTCTCCTTGTATTTCCTTAGGAAATAAAACGCTCAAGAATTCCACGTTGAGATCTTTGTTTTCCTCTCTTTGTTCCCCTCAAAACTCCTCCTTCTGACCTTTCTTTCAGAGATGTAGTGAGAGTTCATTTGTAAACCTGGGTTTAAAAAAAAAAAACAATCAAGGAGAATGCTGCCTTAATCAGCAATAATAATAAAGGCTCTGTGCTGCCTTTAAGCTGTATAATAGGTAAATGGCTGCTCCTGTGTGCTAAGTCGCTTCAGTCCTGTCCAACTCTGTGTGACCCCATGGACTGTAGCCCATCAGGCTCCTCTGTCCATGGGATTCTCCAAGCAAGAATACTGGAGTGGCTTGCCATGCCCTCCTCCAGACGATCTTCCCAACCCAGGGATCGAACCTGTGTCTCCTGCCTTGACGGGCGGGTTCTTTACCACTAGCGCCACCTGGGAAGCCCTCCAAGGGCCTCTTGAATGGTATATGCTGTAGGTTCAGGGGTGGCCTGTGTCTGGAGGCCTTACCACCCTCTCTTCTGTGGGGACTCGGGAAAGGTCCAGCTGACCTTCAGTGACGGGGTCAAGATGAGTCAGAGGTCACAGGCCTCAGAGGTGTCTGGCTGGCAACACCAGCAGAGCAGTTGCTTCTTCTGCACACCTACTGGGTGCTGGCAAAGCACTGAGCCCACAGGCAAAGCTTTGTCTGAGCCCATTCTCACGACTGCCTGAGAGGCGGCCACGGCTGTCCCCCATTCCCCGGGTGAAGAGAAGGGGATTCGAGGGGCCATGAGAATGATCTCAGCTGCACAACCTTGAAAGACCAGAGCCCCTCAGGCTGGCCTTGCTTCCCCCCGGGGCCTCTGAGTCAGCCAGTGCTTGGCTTCCCCAAACTCCTCCTTCCCAGGGTCACCTTACTGCAGGAGGGGGAGCCTTTTCAGGGCCCCAGAATGGGCTCTCGTCTAACACAGATGTGAACTGTCCGAGGAGACACACATGCTGTCAAAGCAAAAGACTTTATTGGGAAGGGGCGCCCGGGCGGAGAGCAGCAGGGTTAAGGGAACCCAGGAGAACTGCTCTACCACGGGGCTCACGGTCTCGGGTTTTACGGTGATGGGATTAATCTCCAGGTTGCCTCTGGCCAATCACTCTGACTCAGGGTCCTTCCTGGTGGTGCGGGCATCATTCAGCCAAGATGGATTCCAGGGAGGAGGATTCTGGGAAGTTGACAGGATGTATGGACTGGGGTCTCCTCTTCTTTTGACCTTTCCTGAATTATTCTGGTTGGTGGTAGTTTGCTAGCTCTGTGTTCCTTACCACAATCGCTTGTTGTAAGATAACTCATACAAGTGGTTGCTATCAGGCTTGGCCGGGGAAGGTGGTTTCGGTCATCGGTCCCCCTAACTAAACTGCAGTCTCATGCTTTGTGGGGTGGGGTCAGCTTTCTGGGGTTGTCTCTGGCCAATCATCCTGCTCATGCCCACATTCGATGTGACTCAGGGTCCTTCCTGGTGATGTGAGTATCTCTTAGACAAGATGGTTCCAGAGTGAGGATCCTGGGAGGTTGGCAGGACTTATCATGGACTGGCATTTCTTCTCTTCTTTTGGCCCCTCCTGAATATTCCCATTTAGTTTGGGGCCTCCTGTTGTGGAACAACTTGTAGGAGCAGAATGGCGAAGGTGGGCGGTCTCAGTCAACGGTTCTGTAACAAATCCAGTGTCCAGTCCCTCCCTCGTCTTTGTTCCTGGGCTTTATCCTGGGTAAGGGGGAAAGCAGAAGCTGCCTGGCCCAGGCGTCCAGCTCCCCACAAACAATGACCTCATCACTCCCCAACCCCCTTTTCTCCCTTCAGGAGAGCACCTGGCCATATCTGTTTGGTGTGATTGTCATCCCCGCCCTGGTCCAGCTGGTGAGCCTGCCCTTTCTGCCCCAGAGCCCACGCTACCTGCTCTTTGAGAAGCATGACCAGGAGGGAGCTGAGAAAGGTAGGGCGCCCTTTGCCTGGCCCACGCGGCCATCTCTTTACCAGGGTCAGGGCTACAGGGCATGCATGCCCTAGCACAGCCCGTCCCGTTTCTTCCCATCTGTCTGCTGTGGGTGGCCCTGAGTGGGCCCACAGATCCCAGTGTGAGCTGGAAACAATAGCACACCGTGAGTGTTGTGAGTTAAGTTTTATCTGTGGCAAAATGAGGACTGCAGTCCGGGAGACAGCCTCTCAGCTGGCTCTGAGAAACTGCTCCAAAAAGATATGAGGAGCATCAGTATACATGTGATTTTGGTGAAGCATGCTTGACCGCATGCATCTTGGCAAAGGCTTGCTGCTAAGTCACAGGAGCAGATGTCACCATTAATGGCTTTAGTGCCTTTCTGGGTGTGAGAATATGCGAGACTCTCAGCTCATAAAATCTTCTGAAAATATCTAACTATCTGAAGACCTGTTCTGCCAGTTTTGCACAGAGCACCTTATTCTTGATTTCTGCCCTGAACTCCTTTCAGGGTGTATTGAAGGTCAGCGACTGTAGTGGCTACTGACTTAACCTTGTAGAACCAGGTGGCTGGTGAGAGTTTTTCAGTTATCAGTAGAGAGACCCTGGAAAAGCCAAGACATATCAGGCTAAGAGCCAGGCCTGCTCACCTCTGTGCAGTGTCTCCCCATGACCACCTCGCGGGGGGTCCCAACCCCAGAGGTGCTGCAAACACAGGTTTCTTGGTGGTTCAGTCCACCCCAGCCCTCCCTCTGTTATTCTCTTCCTCACTGATCAGCTTTCCCATCAAGCACAGAATAAGCCCTCGTGTCACCCCAGCATGGGGCCTCTGCACCAATTCCTTTCAGCCCTTCGAGGGAGCAGAAATATACCCATTTTACAGGAGGGAAGCGTGAGGCCCTCATAGGGCTTGCCAATTGTCTTCTGGAGCTTTTCTTAACCCTTTGAATGGTGAAGTGCTGAACCAGATTCAAAGCACAGCTTCAAGAATCAAAGGCATTTCTACAGAGCCCAGAAAAGGCAAAATGATTTTGTCTGAAGACAGACAATGTAAAGTGAACAACAGGATCCCCATTCTTTTAGTTTTATTAGACAAGACATGGTTGAGAGCGCCATGTCTCAGAACAAGGGCTGGGAGTAACTAGTCCTGCCTTCACATCCCAGCTCTGCAGTCTGACCTCGACCTGTTATTTTTACTGTTCTGATTCTCAGAATCGGCATCTGTAAAAAGAGATGATATAAACTTCCCCTCTGGGCTTCTTGTAGGGATTAAAGTAGATATCTATGTCTATATCTCTATTCGGTCCACAGTGTTACCTGCTGTCATCATTACTGAGCTCTCTGTCCATTTTCTTATATCCATACCATGCCCTCTAATCTAAATTTCCCTAATGTCCATATCCAAGGAAAAAATTAAAAATTATATGTAGTTCTTAGTTTACTGTGATTTGTGCAAAATAAACCCAAAATTTAAAGTCCAAATAACCTAAGTATCTTCTGAATTGACAAGTGTTGTGATGAAATATTAATCACCCCCTATGTTTGCCCAGCAGTTTTTGGTTTGGATCTGTTTTCTCATTGACAACATTTTCATGAGCTCAGAGAACGTTATCATTACCTTCGCTTTTTAGATGAAGAAACAGAGGCTTACAGGGGTGAAGCAACTTCTCCAAGGCTGTGGTTATATAGTTTCTGGTTTCTAGAGGCCTTTAAAAACTGATGGAGAGGACAGATCTTTCTTCTGTAGAGCACCCACATACACAAAATTTGTGGAGCTTGGTGTTGGGGATGGGACTTGACCCCTCTCCCCTAGAAGCTCACAGAGGACCCTGGTTAATGCTCCACCCCCATCTCACAGCCAGCTAGTGATAAAAGAAGGGTTGAAACCTGAAGGTGACTGTCCGCCCTTCTCTCACACACACAGGGACACGGATGGGTAGTGGTCTAGGGTCTTCCCGTGGGGTCCGTGAGGAGGCAAACCATCCAGAAGTCAGGCTTCAGGAAAGAAGGCTGATGGTCAGACGGTGCAGGCTCTGAAGTGAAAAGAAGGCAGTTGAGAAAGGGCCAATGGGATCTGACTCCCTAAAGCAACTGGATCATAGGTAGTTATTGTTGAGTCACTAAGTCATGTCCTGTCCTCTGCTACCCCATGGACAGCAGCACGCCAGGCTCCTCTGCCTTCTGCCATCTCCCAAAATTTGCTCAAATTCATATCCATTGAGTCTGTGATGCTGTCTAATCCTCTCATTCCCCGTGCCCCCTTCTCCTTTTGCCCTCAATCTTTCTCAGCTGTTAGAAGGAGCCACTCCTCCAGCTTGATCTCCTGGCATGCAGGGACGTCCATCCACCCATCTGGCTCCAGCGGGGAGGAACTCTTGGGAAACACTCCAATTAAGTACAGTTGGAATGGGCAGTGCATGTGAATGCCCAACAGTGAAAAAGGTTTAAAAGATTTATTTCATAGCACAGCAGGGAGTGAGAGAGAAGGCCAGTGGTTAAAAAAAAAAAAGATAAATATTACATGTGTGCTTTATAAAAAGGACAAAAATGTTGGCCTTGGGTTGAAACAGAATATTGAAATCTGCATCTGTACTAATATTAATAAAAGTGCTCATTTAACTCCAGGCATTCAGCAAACATAGCTATTTACCATGCTGGGTGCTCTGCCAGGAGAAGGGGAAAGAGGGATGAAAGATGGCCTTCCCGCTCCCCAGGAGATAACAGGGACACCTAGGTATGGGCCATGCACACACTCCTAATTAACGGCTCACCCACTCTGAGAACTAGCTCATTCTCAGCCCTTCAGCTGTATTAGATTGTTAATCCCTCCTCACCGTAGAAAGTAGATCATATTATTATTTCCATGGGAGAGCTTAGATAAAGACACAGAGCTAGCAAATGGCAGCCGTGGGGTTTGAACTCTGACAGTCTTGCTCTGGATCCTACATGCATAAACAAAGCACTCTTGGCTCTGAGCATCTCGTTTGGCACCACGGGAAATGTGCCTCGCCTGGTCTGTGGGCAGGGGTGTGTCCAGGGGCGGGGCCAGAGGGGTGGCTTAGGCGTTCTGCCCACCCCTTTGTGGCGCTGAGTGCAGGAGGCATGCTTGGCACCCTGCTTTTGCGTCCCACTTCCTGTTTTTGCTCCAGCTCTTCAGAAGTGGCATTTGGGGTGGTTTTTTTTTTTTTGGTCCTTTAGTATTTTGTTGACTATAATCTGGTCTTCTCTGGTGGCTCAGCAGTAAAGAATCTGCCTGCATGCTGGAGACATGGATTTGATTACCTGGTTCTGGAAGACGCCCTAGAGGACATAGAAACCCACTCCAGTATTCTTGCCTGGAGAATCCCATGGATAGAGGCTGCTGTCCGTGGGGTCACAGAGTCTGGCATGACTGAAGCGACGGGGCATGCATGCATGTCCATAACTTGCTCCAACTGCGCATGCACTCGGTTATTTTTAGTCCCTCATAGTTTCTTTGTATTTCGTTGCTTGAGGAGAAATTTGTCCAGGTGCAAGCATTGCAGCAAAGAGTTCCAGGTCCCAGGCTGTCTTAAGAGGAGATGCAAGTATGAAACAGGCTGTTTATGCAGGCAGGGTGTTCTCATTTCTGGAGGTGTCTGAGCACTAGGCAGGACTGGGAAGAACCACTGGAAGCAGCCAGAAGGTCCAGCTCCGTCAACACCCCCCTCTACTGTCCCCAACCTCCTCTAGGCCTTGGCTTCCTAATTTCTAAGAAGGGAAACATCACAACTGTCCAGCCTCTGGTTGAGACAGACAAGATCAAGTACAGTGGCATTTTTGGGAAGAGGGCTTGGCAAGCTATGGATTGCGCACTTAAAAAGGAAATTGTCTGCTTTTGCCACATGAATTGCGGCATGACCTTGCTTTTGAAGAAAGGGATTCTGTGCTTAAAGTGATGTGATATCTTTCGCTCTGGGAATGGAGAATTTGTGTAATGTTGGGGGAGAATCACCCCCAACTCTCTAAAGAATCAATTGTTGTTTATACCTGAGCTGTTCAATGCTTTCCCGTGATATTCCCATCATGTTTACTGGTGGCACCGCCCCCAGGTTTGTGCCTTAAGCATGTTTCCTCTTGACTGTTTTCTTATTATTGATGTCATGTGTGGTCAGAAGAAAAACGGCCTCCAGGTATGCCCACACCCTAGTTTTCCGAACCTGTGACTATCCCCTTGCACGGCCCGAGGGACTTGGCAGACGTGATCAGTGTAAGGGTCTTGTGCGTGCACGCTCAGCCACTCAGTTGTGTCTGACTCTTTGTGACCCCACGGACTGGAGCCCATCAAACCCCTCTAGGGACAATTATTTTGGATCATTTGGATGAATCCAGTGGAATCACAAGCCTCCTTATAAGTGAAAGAGGGAAGAAGGTCAGGGTCGGAGAAGGAGCTGTGGTTGAAGATGCAGTGCTGCCAGCTCTGAAGGTGGAAGAAGGGACCAGGAGCCAAGGAAATGCAGGCCACCGCTAAAGCTGGAAAAGGCCAGGGAGCAGACCACCCATCAGAGCCTGCAGGAGGAGCAGAGCCCTCACGACACCTTGATGTCAGCCCAGCGAGTCCCTCTTTGGGCCTCTGACCTCAGAACTGTTTGTACTGTTGTAAGCCTGGGTGTGTGTGCTCACTCAGTCGTATCCAATTCTTCGAGACCCCACAGACTGTAGCCCTCCAGGCCCCTCTGTCCATGGGATTTCCCAGGCAAGATACCGGAGTGAGTTGCCATTCCATTCTCCAGGGGATCTTCCCAACCCAGGGATTGAACTCACGTCTCCTGCTTTGTCAGGTGGGTTCATTACCACTGAGCCACAGGGAAGGTGGTGATTTATTAGAGCAGCACAGGAAACTCAGACATCACATTAAGTAAAGAAAATCAGTTCCAGTCGAACTAGGACTTTACCTTCATTTTGAAGACAAACCTTTTTTTACTTGAATTCTCAAAATGGCTGGACATTCTGATGGTTTCTTTTATTTTTATTTATAACAAATAACAGTGAACGGTCTTCAGGGGCATGAAACTTTTAAAGCTGTTTGTTTCCCATGCACCGTTTTTGCTATAGTTTATCAAGTGCCCTTTTTGCACAAGGTGCTTTGTTTTCATTGTCTCCAATGTTACAAGTCTCCAGAAGCTCAGAGACTTCGGGAAGGAAATCAGCACTCAGACGCTGAGCCCCTGGCCTGCAGTCCCACTCCAGCCCTGAATTCACACGAGGGCAAGGTGATGCCTTGGGTGGATGTTTACGTGAATTTATGAACACGGCATATATACAGAGGCAAATGTATTAGCAAACAATGATTGATGCATTAGTTGCTAGGTTTAAAGCCTCGAGAAACATCCACTGCCAATTGTGATTTTCTATATTTGACCCAGGTTGAACTCCAGACATACGTCTATTGCATCAGAGAACAGTTAAATCAGTCATTGCTCATCCGAATTGAAAACGAAAAGTCCTGTCCTCCAGCCAACTTGATTCACTTACGTAACAAACAATTATAAGATGATTGTAGCATTATGAAAGCATACTTAGTACATAATGCTTCTTGGGGAAAAAATAGAACATAAAATAAGCCCATGTGAACACAAGTGAGGACATAATAGAGATAAGTAGGGCAGGAAGCCATAAAGAATGCTGAGCAGTGAAGAATTGATGCTTTCAAATTGTGGTGCTGGAGGAGACTCTTGAGAGTCCCTTGGACCGCAAGGAGATCAAGCCAGTCATTTCCAAAGGAAATCAGTCCTAAATAGTCATTGGAAAGACTGATGCTGAAGCTGAAGCTCCAATACTTTGGCCACCTTATGTGAAGAGTCAACTCTTTGGAAAAGACCCTGATGCTAGGAAAGATTGAGGGCAGGAGGAGAAGGGGACAACAGAGGATGAGATGGTCGGATGGCATCACTGACTCAATGGACATGAGTTTGAGCAAACTCTGGGAGATAGTAAAGGACAGGGAAGCCTGGCGTGCTGCAGTCCATAGAGTCACAAACAGTAGGACATGACTTAGCAACTGAACAAGGGCAGGAAGGGGAGAAGGCAGACCTGGAGGGAGATTTGTGAGAGAGCTGTGCTCTGTGCTCTGTGCGCTCTTGATAAGGGAGGATGCATGACATGAGCTGGTCCTCCTGCAGCCTCCAGCCCACAGATGCTTCCACCAAAACTCAAGCCAAGTCCAGAGATGGCCATCCAAGGTACCAAGGTACCCAAGGAAACCCTGGGCTAGTCAGCCCCTCCTGCTCTTGCCTGGCAGTCCTGGCCACACTACGTCCATCTAGAGACACTGGAGAGGTCTCCGGAGGGGCAGGTGAGTGCCCTGGGCTCACACTTGTCAACTGAAGGATGGTGCCACCTCCCAGACCTGGCAGAGGGATGTGGCAGGAAGAGGAGACATCTTATCTCTGCCCTGTCTAGTACAGCCATCTGCTCTTGGAAGACCCTCCCCTGTTGTCACTCTGCTTCGTCCTCATGGTGTGGCTGTGACGAGTGACCTCAAACCTCTCCCCACCCCGCCCCTGGAAGATCAGTCC
Organism: Madoqua kirkii; assembly: GCA_006408675.1. Classification (NCBI taxonomy): domain Eukaryota; kingdom Metazoa; phylum Chordata; class Mammalia; order Artiodactyla; family Bovidae; genus Madoqua; species Madoqua kirkii. The sequence goes on along the minus strand of SJYC01064269.1, from coordinate 39,643 downwards.
TCCAGGGCTCCCCGTCCCCTGGCTGGAGAGCCTGCTGGCAGGATGCGCTACAGAGCTAGGGACTTGCAGCCCAGGGAGCCTGACACCTCCCTGCAGGACACCCCAGGGTCCATGCTGCTGCTAAGTCGCCTCAGTCGTGTCTGACTCTGGGCGACCCCAGAGACGGCAGCCCACCAGGCTCCGCTGTCCCTGGGATTCTCCAGACAGGAACACTGGAGTGGGTTGCCATTTCCTTCTCCAATGCATGAAAATGAAAAGTGAAAGTGAAGTCGTTCAGTCATGTCCAACTCTTCGCTACCTCACGGATTGCAGCCCACAAGGCTCCTCCGTCCACAGGATTTTCCAGGCAAGAGTATTGGCGTGGGTTGCCATTGCCCTCTCCACCATGAGTCCATAGCAGGCAGCAAAACAGCTCAGAAAACGCCTCGTAAAAGCCCCGGTTTCCCAGAGCACAAGGCACATCTTCATTCCAAATAGCGAGAGACTGAGAGTCAGACGCAACACCCACTTTACCTTTGTTTTTCTTTTTTTTGCATAGATTACTTTTTACATTTTTTTGTTCATTTTTAAAAAGTTACACTTTGTTAAAAGTTATTACGAAATAGTGGCTCTATTCCCTGTGTTGTACAGTACATCCCTATAGCCATACACCTAATAGCCATCACCTCTGGGAGGGCCCTTCAGGGGAGGAGAGGTCTGTGTACCCCTGATTGAGGTGCAGGTTTGATTCCTGGGTTGGGAAGATCCCCTGGAGGAGGAAATGGCCACTCAGTCCAATATTCTTGCCTGGAAAATCCCATGGACAGAGGAGCTTTGCAGGTTATAGTCTATGGGGTCTCGAAGAGTCAGGCACGACTAAGTGACTGAGCGTGCCCACATGCACACATGGTGTCAGACAGCACTTGTCTCTCTGACTTATCTCACTAAGCATAATGTCCTCCAGGTCCATCTCTGTTCCTGCAAATGGCAGCATTTCATTCTTTTTTATGGCTGAGTAGTATTCCACTGCGTGTATGTACCACGTCTTCATCCGTTCATCTGTTGATGGACATGTGGGTCGTTTCCACACCTTGGCTATTGTAAATAAGTCTGCTGGGAACACTGGCGTGCGTGTACCTTTACAAATTCATGTTTTCTTTTCTTTTCTTTTCTTTTTGGATATATACCCAGGGGTGGGATTGTTGGGTCGCTTGGTAATTCTACTTTTAATTTTTTCAGAAATCTCCATATTCTTTTCCTCAGTGATTGCACAATTTACATTCCCATCAACAGTTTATGAGGGTTCCCTTTTCTTCACAGCCTCACCAACTGTTGCTATTTTATACTCACTTTACATTTGGAGGTTCATGGAAGGTTCCAGGAAGCAGAGGATGTTTTCAACATCATGCCTGTGGTTGGTGCCATCCATGGGTAGCCCCTGGGTCTCCTGGGGGTCCCCATGTCCCCTCAGCACTGGGAAGAATTGCCTGTGCCCCCATTGTACTGCATGGGGACATTCAAAGCCCCCTTTAAATGTCTCTGAAGTCCAGAGTGCTTCTGGAAGTTGAGCCATCTTGGGCACCAGGATGCTTGCTTGCTGTCTTGTTATGCTTGTAACCCTTGTTACCCTCTTAACATAACAGCCCCAACTTGAACTTCAGCACCCACTTTGGTTTTCCCCAAACAACATAGCAGCAGTCACGCCCCCTGATCACTGGAGGGTTTCCAGAGGGGATCGAAACCCAGGGTGTCTGACTTCCTGCCTCCCATCAGCCTCTGCTCTCCCCTCTCGCCTCTGATCATGCCCTCTGCCTGCTCAGAGGACCCGCGAGCTCCAGTTTCCTCTCCTTCTAGCATGTGGAGCAGCCTCTCTTCTTCCTGGAGCTAAAGCACCACCATGCAAACGTTCAGCAAACCCCTTTCCTCCAGGCACTTATCAAAATATTTTTCTCAGCCAAGACAGTTCTTTCCTTGAGAGACATTCTGGTGTCAGCCGCTAAGTTAAAACATGCTTTTCTTTCCTTCTTTATACCAGTAATATCACTGCAGCTCTTTGAGACTCCCGGGCTCTGTGGAAACCATGGTGTGTGGACTCGGGTAGGGGACGGGTTCCAGGCTCTGCTTCCCCACGTGGTAGCCCTATAAGCTCAGGCAGTAGCCCATCATCTTGGATGAGGCTCAGTTTTCTCATCTGTGAAATGGGAATAGCATAAATGCCTACCTCCAGGAACCAGAGGATGATGAAATAAGATCATGGATGTGAGAACACTTTGCAGCCTGCAAAAAGGCTGTACAACATCAGCTGCAGTCACCATAATCATGTGGCCAAAATCAGTCAATCAACACTCACTCACTGTTTATCAAGTAGGTCCTTGTCCAGGAGGGAAAAGAAATAACTGCCCATAAAGGCCACAAGCATCCGGACTGAGACTTTGAGGTCACACAGAGAGGTCTTGGGCCCTGGAAGGAACTTCTGTCTCTAAGAGCTGTTGAGAGGCCTGGGAGAAGCCCGTCTTGTTGAAGATACTTATCCTTTCTTCTCGCCCAGCTTATTCCTACTCGTGCTGGGAGGCTCTGTGCATCTCCACAGGGGCTTGGAATTCAGTGTCTGTACCACTGACTGTCGGTCAGGGTCCTCTAAGAAGCTGACACCAGGTGGACCAGCGAGCGGGCCTTTATTGTTTGGGGTGCCTATGCAGGGAATGGGGAGGTAGAGAGACTACAGATGTGGGACCAGCGGAGAAACTGGGGATGGGGCTTGGGCAGAAGAGTCTTGGGTGCTATACAGAAGAGAGGACAGCAAGGCTCTGACACCTCCTCCCGCCAACGTCAGCCCCAGAGGAGCCCTGTGTCCTGGGAACAAGGCTGCCTCAGTTTCCCAGCCATGTTCCAGGTGCTGTGAGCAGCGCCCAAAGCTTGGCCTGGCATCCGGGGTGAGGGCTTGAGGAGCACGGGGTCTTGGTCAGGTCCGGCCCTGTAACCGGGGCTCTGCGGGTATGGCTTCCTGCCGCTACAATGAGGGAGGCCACATGGTTCTAGAAAGACACGCTCAGCGGAGGAGGGAGACGGAGTGACGTCTTCCTGGGTCCCCAGGCTGGTCAGGGCTCTCCAGAGAAACAGAACCAATATGTGTATGCATGTGCGTGTGTGTGTGAGTGTGTGTGTGTGTGTGTGTGTGTGTGTGTGTGTGTGTAGAGAGGCAGAGAGACAGATTCAGTTTAAGCAGCTGGTGTTTGTGGGGCCCAGCAAGTCCATCTGCCGAGTAGGCTGGAGACGAGGGAAGAACTGATGTTGCAGCTCGATTCTGGAGGCTGCTGCAGGCAAAGCTCCTTTCTCATCGGGGCCTCAGTCACTGGCTCTTAAGGCCTTCAACTAATTGGGTGGGGCCACCCAGATTCCCAGGCGGTGGTAGTGGTAAAGAACACAGCTGCCGGTGCAGGAGATGTAAAAGACGAGGGTTCAATCCCAGGGTCGGGAAGATCCCCTGGAGGAGGGCATGGCAACCCACTCCAGTATTCTTGCCTTGAGAATCCCTAGGACAGAGGAGCCTGGTGGGCTACAGTCCACAAGGTTGCAGAGTCACACATGACTGAAGCAGTTTGGCACTCATGGACGTACACACCCGGATTCCAGAGAATCATCTGCTTCCTCCAGGTCTAACTGATGTGAATGTTACTCTCAGCTAAGAACTGCCTTCACCATGACATCTAGATGGCTATTTGACCAAATACCTGCTTTCTGTGGTTCACCCAAGGTGACACACAGCACTGACCACTGCAGCCCCCCCCCCACCCCCGTCCCTCACACCCACGGTCATCTCACCCTGGGGCTGACGACACTGTAGGGTCACCTGCTGTTAAATGAGTCTCCCTCCCGCCCCACGCCCTCCCCACACAGGACAGGGACTGCCTGCGTCTCCTTCAGGGCTGTGCCGCCTCCACTGTCCCCTGTGTTCAGCCCATTTCACTTACTTAAAAAGATAAAACATATCAAGGCCCTGAAAGTGTGGTCCAAGGTGCAGAAGACCATTCACTTGTGAAAGTCGTTAACAACAGTAAAGAGAAGTGAAGTGAAGTGAAAGTCACTCAGTCGTGTCCGACTCTTTGCGAGCCCAGGGACTGCACAGTCCATGGAACTCTCCAGGCCAGAATACTGGAGTGGGTAGCCTTTCCCTTCTCCAGGGGATCTTTGCAACCCAGGGATGGAACCCAGGTCTCCCGCATTGCAGGCGGATTCTTTACCAGCTGAACTACCAGGAAGAACGGTGACCAACAATCCGGGCGAGGAGAAGGTAGCTCAGCCTCTCCTTCCCACAGCCAAGCAGCCCAACCTGAGGGGATGGGACGCACTATCTGCTCCACACCTGACTGCTCCTGGAACAGGGGCTCAAAAGCCAGGGCTCCTGACTCCTAGAGGGAGACTCTTGCCAGTCCCCTTTCACCTGGCGTCTTTCCCCTCCAGCTCAGGGGTCTAGGAGAAGTGCCCCATTTCCTGGGCAGAGGCGCGTACATGGGCAGTGGTGGTCCAACAGAGGACCCCATCTCAACACTCAAAGATGAAGAACCTACCAGAATTCATGAATATGCTTGGCGGGTACAGAGCACCTCCCAAAACAGCCCCCTAAGTATTCCAGAGCTCATTCTTCCTACACTGGTTGTTTAATGAAAAGCAACAATGCCCTTTTTAATACTTTATGAGCCACAGAGCTCCACGTCAGAAGCAGTGGAATGGAGACTTTTCAGTCCCAAACCTGGGCCCCAGGGAAGCGTCAGCTTTGCCTGGGGGTGTGTGGGTGAGATGCAACTGGGGATGGCTGCCCCGTGACTCTGGGAACAGCGCATGCATCCTCTGAGCATCCTGGCTAATCAGCTTGTGGGCATCAGTCCCTTTAAGCTGTTATAGGCAGCAGGCACCAAGAGAGACCCCAGGATCCGGAGTTACACCCTGGCTGGTATCAGGCACCCTGGTCCTGCTGTGCTGCTTCCCTGAGCTATGGTTTCTCCCCCTGTGTAAGCAGGATGGACAAGATGCTTCCCCTAGGCTGGTCCAGCTGCAGGCTCTGTGGTCAAGCTCTGGCACGTTGGGGCAGGGCTCATTTGGGCCCTGGGCTCCTGGAAAACAGGCCCTCGGGTCTGCTACCACCCACAGGCTCACACTACAGGGCGGTCACAAGTGTCACTGCTGGCGTGTCCTGCTCCCCACCCAAGGGACTGTGCAATGGCACGAAATACAATGCGTGCTAGTGTGGGAAGCAAAGTAATGGTCCTCTGCCTCCAAAAGATGTTCACGTATTACTTCCCAGAACCTGTGAACAGGTTAGGCTAACAGCCCAACCTGAGGGGATGGGACGCACTATCTGCTCCACACCTGACTGCTCCTGGAACAGGGGCTCAAAAGCCAGGGCTCCTGACTCCTAGAGGGAGACTCTTGCCAGTCCCCTTTCACCTGGCGTCTTTCCCCTCCAGCTCAGGGGTCTAGGAGAAGTGCCCCATTTCCTGGGCAGAGGCGCGTACATGGGCAGTGGTGTCCAACAGAGGACCCCATCTCAACACTCAAAGATGAAGAACCTACCAGAATTCATGAATATGCTTGGCGGGTACAGAGCACCTCCCAAAACAGCCCCCTAAGTATTCCAGAGCTCATTCTTCCTACACTGGTTGTTTAATGAAAAGCAACAATGCCCTTTTTAATACTTTATGAGCCACAGAGCTCCACGTCAGAAGCAGTGGAATGGAGACTTTTCAGTCCCAAACCTGGGCCCCAGGGAAGCGTCAGCTTTGCCTGGGGGTGTGTGGGTGAGATGCAACTGGGGATGGCTGCCCCGTGACTCTGGGAACAGCGCATGCATCCTCTGAGCATCCTGGCTAATCAGCTTGTGGGCATCAGTCCCTTTAAGCTGTTATAGGCAGCAGGCACCAAGAGAGACCCCAGGATCCGGAGTTACACCCTGGCTGGTATCAGGCACCCTGGTCCTGCTGTGCTGCTTCCCTGAGCTATGGTTTCTCCCCCTGTGTAAGCAGGATGGACAAGATGCTTCCCCTAGGCTGGTCCAGCTGCAGGCTCTGTGGTCAAGCTCTGGCACGTTGGGGCAGGGCTCATTTGGGCCCTGGGCTCCTGGAAAACAGGCCCTCGGGTCTGCTACCACCCACAGGCTCACACTACAGGGCGGTCACAAGTGTCACTGCTGGCGTGTCCTGCTCCCCACCCAAGGGACTGTGCAATGGCACGAAATACAATGCGTGCTAGTGTGGGAAGCAAAGTAATGGTCCTCTGCCTCCAAAAGATGTTCACGTATTACTTCCCAGAACCTGTGAACAGGTTAGGCTATGTGACGAGGGAATGAAGAAGGCAGGTGGAGTGAAGGTGGCTACTTGACTACTCTGAGATGGAGAGATTACCTGGGGTTATCCACCAGGACTCAGTGGAATCACAAGGGTTGTTCTAAGTGGGAAAGGAAGTCAGAAGACAGAAAACCAGACAGATGCATGAAGGTTTGGGCCCAAGGCTGCTGGCCCTGAAGATGGAGGAAGGGGCCATGAGACAAGAAAGCAGGCAGACTATAGAAGCTGGAGACGTCAAAGCACGGACGTTCCCCTAGAGCCTCAGAAGGAACGCGTCCCCGATGACACACTGCTTGTGGTCCTCGGAAGCCGCTTTCAGATTCTGACCTCCAGAACTGTAAGATGATGCTTTTGCATTGTTGTAAGCCACGGTTTGTGGTAACTTGTTGCAGCAGCCACAGGAAATTAACAGAGACGTGTTTACTGAATCCATTGTCTTAACCTTCACCAAAGAAAAAAAAAGCCTACAGTGTTTCCGTGCATGTGCTCAGTGGTGTCTGACTCTTTGCGATCCCATGGACTATATAGCCCAACAGCCTCCTCTGTCTATGGAATTTCCCAGGCAAGAATACTGAAGTGGGTTGCCATTCCCTCCTCCAAGGTGTCTTCCTGACCCAGCGATCAAACCTGTGTCTCCTGCGTCGGCAGGTAGATTCTTTACCACTGCACCACCTGGGAAGACCTGCAGTGTTTCTGCTCCTTATTATGCAGATGGGACAACTAAGACTCAGAGAGATGCAGGGAGATGCCATCACGGTCCCTGACTGTCACACTCGGAACCCAGGAGTAACAGGAACAACATTTCAGACGGAGCGGCATGATATAGGGCGTGGCTGCCCAGTGCTGGGCGGGGCAACAGGATGGGTCCCTCAGAGTCCTCACTCAGGCTGGACCCCGGAGCCCTCACTCCTTATTGATACCATAGGTAGCACCCCTGTGGCTGCAGATCAGGGCTGTGGGCACAAATGTGGCCGATGTCATCGCCACTGGGGACACTAGAGCCTCTGTCTCTGAGGCAGAGTGGGAGCCGCCCCCACTCATGGTGCCAGAGGCTCAGCCTGGTGCAGAAGAGCATCTTCCTTCTTCTTGCCTTCACTCTCGCATCAGCGCGTCTCACGGGTGGACCCTGACGAGTGGGCGAGCATGGAGTCCCGGGAATGTGGAGTGCACAATCGTAGCCCAGGAACACAGGAGTGATTCTAAGAGGGTGATTTGGGACTGAGTCCCAGTGGGCAGAATCTAACTCAGCTAGTAAAGGTGGGATATTCCTGGTACATGTCACCCCAGGGCCTTTGCACCTGCTCCTCCACCTGGAAGGCTCTTTGCCTAAACGTCTGCCCAGCCCTGCCTCCCTCCCTTCAGCAGGTTCTCGGCTGCACTGGCATCTCTTCTAAAGCATCTTCCCAATACAGTAGCGCCAACAGCATCCTCTCCTCCACACTCACTCATCCTGATTTGAGTTTCTTCTTTTTCGGGAATGTTGTCAATGACCAGAATTTGCCTAGTTCTTGGTTAATTGGTTTAGTATCTGTTTCCTCCCCTCAAATGAAAGTTCCCTGAGGGCAGGGACTTTCCCTGTTTTCTTTGTAGAAACCCCAGCCCCCAGAGCAGCACCTGGCCTGTAGTAGGTGCTCACTAAACAGCTGTTAAAAGGATGGGTGAAAGCAGAGTTCAGAGCACACCTCACAGCGCAGTCTGTGTCCTGGTCTCCGGAGCACTGGACTTCTTTCACACAGCACTTGCTTGTGGCAGTTGGAGGGAGGTTGACCTGTCCTGGGAACGTGAAGGAGAAGAAGGTTAAGAGGGGGCGACAGGGATGAGGGTGCCGTAGGATGCAGACCAGCTGTTTTCACCAGGGAGGTGTTTCAGAGAGTCTCCTTGGCCCTTCTGATGTTTTTGCCTTGATAGTTTCTTCTGTACCTAAGAAGTCTGCCTCGGGGTAGATTTTCCAGGTCAAAGCAGAGCATGTGTGTTTATACAGAGTCACATAATTTGGAGACTGCTTGCAACCTCTCACAGTGGCAGGAAGACTCTGGAGGTAGGGATGTCTGAACATGTATTGAGATGGGTGGAACCAGACGTGGAATCTTGATGAAGTGTTCAAGAAAGGCCCCAGCTCAAAGTGGTCGTATTGAGACATGGAGACTGATGTACAATCTGAAAGCCACTCTTTCCTGAAGTCAAATTCCAACACTTGTAACTTGAGATGAGGGCTCACAAAAGGCTAGCTTTTGGTGTCTAGAGGACATTCAATAAATGTGCACTGAATGTTGTTGTTCAGTCGCTAAGTTGTTTCCGACTCTTTATTACCCCATAGACTGCAGCACACCGGTTTTTCTGTCGTTCACTGTCTCCTGGAGTTTGCTCAAACTCATGTCCACTGGGTGAGTGCTGCCATCCAGTCATCTCATCCTCTGTCATCCTCTTATCCTCCTACCTTCAATCTTTCCCAGCATCAGGGTCTTTTCCAGTGAGTCAGCTATTCACAGCAGGTGGCAAAAGTATTGGAGTTTCAGCTTCAGCATTAGTCTTTCCAATGAATATTCAGGACTGATCTCCTTTAGGAAGGACTGGTTGGATCTTCTTGCAGTCCAAGGGGCTCCCGAGAGTCTTCTCCAACACCACAGTTCAAAAGCATCAATTCTTCAACACTCAGTTTTCTTTCTGGTCCAACTCTCACATCCGTACACAACTACTGGAAAAACCATAGCTTTGACTGTATGGACCTTTGTTGGCAAAGCAATGTCTCTGCTTTTTAATACACTGTCATGAGGAAATAAACATGGCCTGCCTGAAGCACAGGGAAAAAGGTAGAGGAGGTCCTAACTCTGTGCAGTGACCCGAGAGGAAGGAGGAGGGGCTGGCACGTGCTAAGGGCGTGCGGCACCTATCCTGTCCCCACGGCTCGCCTGTCACACTCCTCCCCACCCCACCTAGGATCTGAGTTCTCACTCCCATTTTACAGGTCAGAAAACAGAGACTTGGGGAGGTTGGTATAACCTACCAAAAGTCACTCAGTAAGTGGTGGGACCAGCTCTTACACCCAAGTTTGTCTTGATCTATAAAACCACAGAATCTGGGATCTACACAGGTAACTGAAAAGCAGGAAGACAGAGCTTGGCTCAAACAGAGTGCATCTGGGGGAGAGTAGCTGAGCTCGGCCTAGACCCTCCTCCAGTCTGAGGGATAAGAAATAAGCCAGTGCCAATTCAGGCTCACTGGTGGTGAAAAAAAAAAAAAAAAAACCCATGCTTGCCAATGCATGTGACTTAAGAAATGTGGGTTCAATCCCTGAGTGGGGAAGATCCCCTGGAGGAGGGCATGGCAACCCACACCAGGATTCTTGCCTGGAGAATCCCATGGACTGAGGAGCCTGGTAGGCTACAGTCCATGAGGTCCCAAAGAGTCGAACACAGCTGACGCACCTTGGCACGAACACAGTGCCTGCATTTTGCAGACGGCAGAGGAGTGCACGCCTGGCCAGAGGCCCTGGGCAAGTCAGTGTCTGAGCTGGAAGCAGGCCCTCTCTCCTGGCCTGTGTCCATGAGGCTCTCATTGCCCCTCCCCATCCCCAAAGGAGCAGGAGAGGAGCCGCAGGCCAAGATCGGGGAAGGACCAGCCCAAAATTTGATGGTGCCCCCATGGTTCTAGCCTGCTAGACAACCATGATCATCCTGCCCCTAGCTCTTTGCTCCCATGTCAGTGGTTTATTGGAGCAAGAGTGGCACTGACATTTACAAGCCCTTGTACTGGCATGTGGGGCAGTAAGTACCACAACGCTGTGAGGGCGTCTGCACGCAGGTCCTTGTCGTAGAGATGAAGAAGCCAGAGGTTGAAGGTCAGGTGGCCTCACCATACCACTCACTAGAGGCTTCGTTTTCCTCTCTTGATTATGTATTAGCAACTCCATCTTTTATTTTATAGAAGTCAAGGAGAAAATTGAGGCAGCTTAGAAAGCAAGCAGGCATGTGTGTGTGTGTGTGTGTGTGTGTGTGTGTGTGTGCACTTGTGTCTGTGTGTGTTACAGATGGAACTCAGGGCCCTGGAAGGAGAATGAAGAAACTCTGTAGGTTTTGCAGAGCTGCAGAGAGGTAGCACGCCGTGGAGGTTAGGAGCTTGGTTTTTCTGAGCCAGACTGCTGGGGTCCATACACCAGCATTGCCATTTCTTGGTTGTAAGCCTGTTAGTTGGTCAGTTGTGTCTGCCTCTTTGCAACCTTGTGGCTACCCGCTAGCATCTTCTGTCCATAGGATTTCCCAGGCAAGAATATTGGAGTGGGTTGCCATTCTGTTCTCCAGGGGATCTTCCTGACCCAGGGATTGAACCTGGGTCTCCTGCATTGCAGGCGAATTCTTTACCATCTGGGCCACCAGGGAAGCCCAGTTGACCCTATATGCCTGGGTTTATTTCTGGGTTCTCTGTTCTATTCCATTGGTCTGTAAGAATCAAAACGAAAATCTCAAAGAGCTATTAGCATTCCTGTTCCTACTAGCACTGCAGCACTGTGTACAATAGCCAAGGTATGGAAGCATCCTGATGTTCAACCTTGAATGAATGGATCGAGAAAATGTGATGTACGTACCATGTGATATTATTCGGCTTTGGAAAAGGAGGGCATCCCATAACATGTGACAACATGGATGGACCTCAAGGACATCATGCTAAGTGAGATGTCAGTCACAAAAGGACAAATACTGCATGTTCTCACTTACAGGCGATATCTAAAATAGTCAAGTTCAGGGACTTCCTTGGTGATCTAGTGGTTAAGATGTCACCTTCCAATATTGGGGGTGTGGGTTCCATCCCTGATCAGGGAGCTAAGATCCAACATGCTTTGCAGTTAAAAAACCCAAAACACAGGACAGAAGCAATACTGTAACAAATTGCATGTCCAACACTTTGCGACACGTGGACTGTGGCCCACCAAGCTCCTCCGTCCATGGGATTCTCCAGGCAAGAATACTGGAGTGGATTGCCATTTCCTTCTCCAGGGGATCTTCCCAATCCAGGGATCGAACCCAGGTCTCCCACATTGCAGGCAGATGCTTTAACCTCTGCACCACCAGGGAAAGCCAACAAATTGCATAAAGACTTAAAAAAATAAATGGACATCCTCTTGTGGGTTGCTACCCCTAAAATTGATTAATTACTTAATTTAATTGAGTAGTCAATTTCTTCCAATCCAGCTGTGGAATAGTGAGTGCCAGGGACTGGAGTCGGGGGACGGAGAATGAGAAGCTGCTCTCAACAGGCAGGAAGTCTCAGTTATGCAGTTTGAACCAGCTCAGGCAACACCAGGAGGCCCGCACCGTCTGTGACCTCCTCCCGTCAGCATCATCCTTTGGGCGAGGCCTGCATCACCCCGTGGGCCAGGGCAGCGTAGGAGTGGAAACGCCAGCTCTCCTGTGTGACGTGGGTATATCCCGTGGTCCTGCTGAGTCTCGGTTTCCCCATCTGTTAACGGCGGTCAGAGCACTGATCTTTCCGGGAGGTTTGGCAGCTTCTGCCGGCCCTACCTCCATCTCTGCCCACTGGAGTGGTAGCGAGTTGCCTCTGGCTCCCACTCGAGAGAACACCTTCAGGCAGAGACCCTGCCTTGTTCTTTCCTTAACACAGTAGACCTTGGCACCTGCGGCATTCCAAAGCTCTCAGAAGCTGCAGGTTAAGTGAAGTGAACTGAATCTGGTTCTGGTAACTTCACTCCGCTGTGTCTTTTCATCATCCTTTGAGGTGTGTGGAAAGAATGATCAAACGGATCCAGGCTGAAACACTGACTCTCTCCTTTCTACCTGGGATCTCTGGGAGGTCTTCTAATGTCCCTGAGGCTCAGGGGGCTAAACCACACTAGGAATTGCAGCCAAGTCTGTAAGACGCCCAGCCCAGGGTCTGGCACACTGTGCCATACTTGAGTCACTTCAGTCATGTCGGACTCTTTGCAACCCCACGGATGGCAGCCCACCAGGCTCCTCTGTCCATGGGATTTCCCAGGCAAGAATACTGGAGTGGGTTGCCATGCCCTCCTCCAGGGCATCTTCCCCATCCAAAGACTGAACCCATGTCTCCTGCATCTCCTGCATTGCAGGTGGATTCTTTACCACTGAGCCCCCAGGGAAGCCCCCGGCACACAATAGGTGCACAATAAATGTTCACCTCCTCGCCCCTGCTTGGTGTTCTAAGTCCCCTCGAGTAAAGGCCAGTCTTTAACTGGTACAAGAATTAGTTGCAAAATGCCTCCCGTTCCCAGCCCGAGAGTTGATCATGCCTCCCAGAGGGGTTTCTTTCCAGGTGGGAATGAAAATTCTCACTCCTTTTTCAAGGTCTTCGGAGTTAGCGATTAGAACACAGAGGGCGTATGAAAGAGATGTGAGCCCTGGGACGCAAGGGTGGCTGGGAGGCTGAGCCAGAGGGGAAGCTCTGGGGTAGACAGGTGAGTTGTTTAAGTGGCTAGGGGATTCAGGAAGATGGACTCCTCTGGGAGGGTTGTCTTCCATAGAGAATGACTTTTGGAAATGGCTCACAGATTAGTCGTTTCTAAAGCCCTCTCCTCTCTCTCCACTACAGCTAGTTACAACTGCGTGCGTCTGTCTCAATGCCTCCCCCCAGCCCCGCCAGCACCCAGACGCACCTCCCCGCTCCCATGGAACCTGCCACTTCTGGGTTTCTGTGCTTGCATTTAGAGACTTTGTCCCCCTTCCCATCTTCCTGTTTAAGGCCCGGGGTCCTCCCACAACATCTCCAACAGGTGGTCATCAGGCTCCCTCCTTGCACACCTCCAGGGATGGGGAACTCACTGCTTGAGAAACCACCCAGCCCACCCTGGAACACATCAGTCCAGCAGTTCTTTCTTGTGACCAGCTGACATCCCATTCATCACAGCTCTGCCCTTGGTCCTGGTCTGACTCAGGGCCAAGGAGAATAAGACCAACCCCAGCCACGCACAGACTTCTCCCTCAGAGGCCCCACCCCTCTGGACCAAGTGAAAGTTGCTCAGTCATGTCTGACTCTTTGCGACCCCATGGACTGTAGTCCATGGAACTCTCCAGGCCAGAATACTGGAGTGGGTAGCCTTTACCTTCTCCATGGGATCTTCCCAACCCAGGGATCAAAGCCAGGTCTCCCGCATTGCAGGCGTATTCTTTACCAGCTGAGCCGCCAGGGAAGCCCAACTCATCAGCCAGTGTGAGTAGGGTCCAGTTACATTTTTCCAGCATGGTTTGAGCACCTGCTGCATACCAGGCCCTGAATGAAACCCGGTCTCTGGCATGATGTGTCGTAAGCTTCACACCAGTATCAGGGCCTGCCCTGGAGCTGGTGGGGCTCCGGTGATGACAGAGGCAGTGGTGGCCGTGAGCCAGCTGCAGGACACCCCTGTCAGCACGCTGGATGATGTGTGTCCTGGCACGGACGCCTGCCCGTGTGAGTGGGATCCCTGCTCCAGAGGCTGACTGCAGGCCTGCACCTAAAGAGCAGAGGGAAGGATGTGGTTACTCACAGGCTCTGAGTGCAGCTGGTACCTTTCCATCTTCCCAGCTGTCTATTGGCTGTCCTCACCAAATCACCGGGAGATGCTGCCTTTTCATATTTTAACAACCAAAATTTAGGAAAACTCACTGAAACTCTTCTTCTGGAACAATTTCAAACAGAAATAATTTTTTTTAATGTTTGCAATTTTTTTTTTTTTTACTGAGCAGATTTGAGTATTTGAAGAGGTGACCTGTGTCCATCAGTTTGGTTTTCAAGCCACAAGGTGATAGAAGCATTTCCAAACATCATTTTACATAGAATAACTTCCATCCGAAAGTTGCTACTCTCACTCTCGTGTTAAAATGTCACCTTACCTTGAAACGATAGATAGCTTCTGTCTTTTAGGACTTTCTGCTAGGCCGCCTCCTGTCACGGCCGCGGGAGCTGACAACAGGCTTGTGCCTGGAGCGAGGTGGCAGGCCTGCTGTGCTGTCTTTGTGCTGCCTCTGTTCATTTTATCTTTAATCTGTCATTTCTTTGGAGGATTCTTTATCAGCTGCCGGTACATTTGTCATGGTTGAAAGTGAAAGTTGCTCAGTCGTGTCCAACTCTTGGTGACCCCATGCACTATACAGTCCATGGAACTCTCCAGGCCAGAATACTGGAGTGGGTAGCCTTTCCCTTCTCCAGAAGATCTTCCCAACCCAGGGATCCAACCCAGGGATCCAACCCAGGTCTCCTGCATTGCAGGCAGATTCTTTACCAGCTGAGCCACGAGGGAAGCCCAAGAATACTGGAGTGGGTAGCCTATCTCCTTGTCACGGTTGATTCCATTAAAACTGAAAACTACCCTTCTCAGATCCACTAACCAGTAAATTACACACGTAACTTTAATATATCACTCTGCACCAAAAACAAAGAAGAACGAAGGGCTGACAGCTCCAGTGATTGGTGGAGCCCCCACGCCCCTTCACTTGGGCCCGGTTGGTCCATGTTGAAATGTTATAAAACTACAACATGAGTTCCAGGATTTCTTACTACCCCTACTGTGGATCCTACTGCTGTCAGTAATAAAAAGGAACCAAACCTAAATTTAAAACCCAGTGATTTCCTCCTCTTAACCTTCTCCATGGGATCTTCCCAACCCAGGGATCAAAGCCAGGTCTCCCGCATTGCAGGCGTATTCTTTACCAGCTGAGCCGCCAGGGAAGCCCAACTCATCAGCCAGTGTGAGTAGGGTCCAGTTACATTTTTCCAGCATGGTTTGAGCACCTGCTGCATACCAGGCCCTGAATGAAACCCGGTCTCTGGCATGATGTGTCGTAAGCTTCACACCAGTATCAGGGCCTGCCCTGGAGCTGGTGGGGCTCCGGTGATGACAGAGGCAGTGGTGGCCGTGAGCCAGCTGCAGGACACCCCTGTCAGCACGCTGGATGATGTGTGTCCTGGCACGGACGCCTGCCCGTGTGAGTGGGATCCCTGCTCCAGAGGCTGACTGCAGGCCTGCACCTAAAGAGCAGAGGGAAGGATGTGGTTACTCACAGGCTCTGAGTGCAGCTGGTACCTTTCCATCTTCCCAGCTGTCTATTGGCTGTCCTCACCAAATCACCGGGAGATGCTGCCTTTTCATATTTTAACAACCAAAATTTAGGAAAACTCACTGAAACTCTTCTTCTGGAACAATTTCAAACAGAAATAATTTTTTTTAATGTTTGCAATTTTTTTTTTTTTTACTGAGCAGATTTGAGTATTTGAAGAGGTGACCTGTGTCCATCAGTTTGGTTTTCAAGCCACAAGGTGATAGAAGCATTTCCAAACATCATTTTACATAGAATAACTTCCATCCGAAAGTTGCTACTCTCACTCTCGTGTTAAAATGTCACCTTACCTTGAAACGATAGATAGCTTCTGTCTTTTAGGACTTTCTGCTAGGCCGCCTCCTGTCACGGCCGCGGGAGCTGACAACAGGCTTGTGCCTGGAGCGAGGTGGCAGGCCTGCTGTGCTGTCTTTGTGCTGCCTCTGTTCATTTTATCTTTAATCTGTCATTTCTTTGGAGGATTCTTTATCAGCTGCCGGTACATTGTCATGGTTGAAAGTGAAAGTTGCTCAGTCGTGTCCAACTCTTGGTGACCCCATGCACTATACAGTCCATGGAACTCTCCAGGCCAGAATACTGGAGTGGGTAGCCTTTCCCTTCTCCAGAAGATCTTCCCAACCCAGGGATCCAACCCAGGGATCCAACCCAGGTCTCCTGCATTGCAGGCAGATTCTTTACCAGCTGAGCCACGAGGGAAGCCCAAGAATACTGGAGTGGGTAGCCTATCTCCTTGTCACGGTTGATTCCATTAAAACTGAAAACTACCCTTCTCAGATCCACTAACCAGTAAATTACACACGTAACTTTAATATATCACTCTGCACCAAAAACAAAGAAGAACGAAGGGCTGACAGCTCCAGTGATTGGTGGAGCCCCCACGCCCCTTCACTTGGGCCCGGTTGGTCCATGTTGAAATGTTATAAAACTACAACATGAGTTCCAGGATTTCTTACTACCCCTACTGTGGATCCTACTGCTGTCAGTAATAAAAAGGAACCAAACCTAAATTTAAAACCCAGTGATTTCCTCCTCTTGAATATTAATACAGTAGGGAAAGCCACGTATGGATGAAACCTCCCCTTTTGAGAAGCGCTGAGGCCCGCGTTGTGCTGAGTTCCGTGCTGCTCCCTATCTGCGACTGCAGAGGCCATCACCCTGGGCTCCCCAGAAAATCCCTTGGCCTGCCTTGTCCCAGGGCCCCTCCGGGTCATGAGAACATGTTCTCCAGATTGTTCTGTGCTTTGCTCTAGCATGATGTGATAAATACTAACTTAAGGTGATCACTCTTTGCGACCCCATAGACTGTAGCCTACCAGGCTCCTCTGTCCATGGGATTTTCCAGGCAATAGTGCTGGAGTGGATTGCCATTTCCTTCTCCAGCGGATCTTCCCAAGCCAGGGATGGAACCCAGGTCTCCCACATTGTCATGTGGGAGATCTGGGTTCCATCCCTGGGTCAGGAAGTTCCCTGGAGAAAGAAATGGCAACCTACTCCAGTATTCTTGCCTAGAAAATCCCATGGATGGAGGAGCCTGGTGTCCATGGGGTTGCAAAGAGTCAGACACGACTGAGCGACTTCACTTTCACTTTCAAGGTGATCAGGGGTGGTTGGTAATAGAACAAAGTACCACAAATTGGGAGGCTTTAAAGCAGCAGAAATTTATTTTCTCATGGTCCTGGAGGCCAGAGGTTCAAAATCAAGGTGTCAACAGGACCTGCTTTCCCTGCCAGCACCTGGTGTCACCAGCAATCGTTTGCATTCCTTGGCTCACAGCCACTCCGTACCAACCCCTGCCTCTGCTGTCATGTGGCCGTCTCCCCTGGGTCTGTCTGTCTGTGATTCTTTTCCTCTTCTTACAAAGACGAGAGTCATATGGGATTCAGGGCCCACCCTCCTCCAGGATGACCTCAGCTTAACTGGCATCACAATTGCATCTGCAAAGATCCCTTTTCCAAATAAACCAGCTGTAGGTTAGGACTTGAACATATGTGTATGGGACCAGAATTCAACCCACTGTAGGTTATAGTGCCTTGTACTCATTGTCAGGTTAAGATAAAAGGAAGATCAAAGAAGGAAGCCCCAGGAGCCTGTAGCAAGCACCTTCTGTCATAGTTAGCGGCCTTACAGTGCCCCCTGGTCATTGAGAGCCAGCCCTGCTTGAAGGAATACATGAGTGCTGATGTTTAATACTGCTGGCAGCCCAGGGCTGTTCTGTCCATTTTACAGATAAGAAAACTAAGGCACAGAAATGTTAACTAACTGGCCTGGCATCTGACTAGATGAAAAGTGGTGAAGCCAGGATGGGGACTCACCTGGAGTGGCCCCAGAGTCGGGGCTCTTAAACACCATCACCCACTGTTCCACAACCGGTCACAAGTATGGTGGCCTTGCAGGTATCACCGTACTAGATTGCCATGCCATTCCACCCCTCTGGAATTCAGGGAAAGAGATGTGTGAGGCTGCAGAGGCCTGCAGGGCTCCATGGCTGACATCTGGGGTGGCTCCTAGCTCAGCCTGTCTCCATAGCCATCGCCTCCTCTCCACTAGACACTTTGCCCATTTTCACTCAGGGCGTGGCATTTTGTGGGTATTACAGGGCCTGAACCAGTCTGCCCTCAACCTTCAGTTCTTTCTCTGAGTTTGCCAGGCTCAGGCTCCACTTCCAGAGAGGGGATCATTGGGCTGGGAAACTTCAGGGCTGTGAGTCGGCCCTGGCCAAGAACACCTGTTTTTCTGGATTTCTCTATGTTGTGGTGTGAAGTGTGGGTGGGCAGGATGTGGGCTCAGCTCTCTTAGATGGTAAGGACAGGAGCTCATGGGACCACACAGCCTCCAGCTCATCACCCCTTTCCCCCATCACCAACTTCCGAATCCAGGCTCCGGCCATGAATGGTCTCCCAGACCCATGCCTTGGACACTCCTGGTACGTGTTTTCCACGTGGGTCCACCTAACACGTGGCACATGAGCCACCAGCCTGCTCTGTTGGATTCTGCCTGGTCCATCACCCATTCTTTCCCACTGGGCAGAGAGGACAACCTCAGAGTCCCTCTCAACCCCAAGTCCCAGGCAGCTGTGACCACTCAGGGAGAATCGGATGCCAGCAGAGCCCTGTCCTGTACCCTCACTAACCGAGAGAGCTGGCACCAGGAAGGCCTGTGCCTGAAGCCAGGGCAAGCTTCTGGGTGAGCCCAGAGGTCCCACCACAACATGCTCCCCAACTGGTCTAGAGCACCAAATGAGCACTTTTCAGGACCAAGCACCCCTCCAGGTGAGGGCCCACTACCCCAAGTCCTTATATCCCAGAGGCTGGCACAAGCATCATCCCTGAATTAGAGGTGAGGACGAGGTCCAGAGAGGCTGAGTGACTCTTCCGTGGTCACCCACCCAGGGCGCTTCATCTAGGGCTATGAGCTTAAACCCTAGGTTTGCGACTGCACGGCCAAGTCTGTGACCTCCATCCTTTCCAAGCCCTGCCTCCCAGATCCCTGGCAGTCCTGGACAGACACATCCCTCTTTGCCCTTACTAAGTCTTGCATGATGCTAGTTTCACTCATGCCCTCTAGCTTCCCAGGGGTTACTTGTCCCTGAAAGGGGTCACTGATGGCGCTGAGCTCCAGGCTGAGCCAGGCTCCAGGCTGGTGCCCTGCCTACGCTTCCCCAGGTGATTGTCATAGTGACCTGGAGACAGAGGTGGCCTCAGCCCCATCTTATAGTTAAGACCTAAGGCTTGAAAGATCAGGTGCTTTCCCTGTGTCCTGCAGAAAGTGAGTGGTGGTGGGGTTGAACCTACAACTATCTCATTTCAGTGGCTCTGCATTGGTTTTCTTTTGGTGACTTAAGACATCAATTTATTATCTTACAGTTCTGGAAGCCAAAACTCCAAAATAGGACTCAACAGGCTAACATCAAAGTGCTGGCAGGGCTGGCATCCTTTCCAGAGGCTCCAGGGGAGAATCATTCCTGGCCTTTTCCAGCTTGTAGAGGTGGCCCGCACTCCTTGGCTCGTGGCCCCTTCCTCCTTTAGAGTGCATCCCTCCTCCACCTCCTGTTTCCATGGCCACATCAGTTTCTCTCTCACTCTGACCCTCCTACCTTTCTTTTATAAGAACCATTGTGATGACGTTGGGCCCACCTAGATATCCAGGATAACCTCCCCATCTCAAGGCCTTTACGTTAATCACATCTGCAATGCCCCTTTGGCCATGAATGCTAACTTATTCACAGAGACTGGAGATTAGGATATGGACTGATGTGGTGGTCATTCTTCTGCCTACCCCTGGCTTTTTCTGCTCTTCAAAGTGTCTCCTAAAAGACAGAGATAGGGAGTAAGCTGGTGATATTTGCCTCCTCTCCGCCCAGTGCCATCCATGGAGTTTCCCTCACGGCTCCCAGGACGTCCTGAATTTGCTCCCTCTGTGACACTGCCACGCAGGGTTAGAATCACACTTCTTGATGTGCTTCTGCACAGTGTTAGTCTATGCACCAGCAAACACATTTCGGAAATGTGGAACTAAGCACAATGAGATGGGTGTCTTTCTTGCCGGACTTATCAGAACCTTTACTTTTTAGTTTTAATTTTTTCTATTTCTTAACTTCTATTTCTTTTTGGCTGTGCTGGCTCTTCATAGCTACACGCAGTCTTTTTCTAGTTGCAGCGCTCAGGCTTCTCATTGCAGAGGCTTCTCTTTTTGCGGAGTGCAGGCTCTAGGGTGAGAGGACTTCAGTAGCCGTGGCGCACAGGATTAGTTGCTCCGCAGCATGTGGAATCCTTCCAGACCAGGTTTCGAACCTATGTCCCCTGCATTGGCGAGCAGATTCTAAATCACTGGACCACCAGAAAAGTCCAGAACCTTTACTAGTCTTATGTAAAGTGTGAACCCCCGAGAGCTAGCACTCATGCAGTGAGACTAAACTTCTCTGATCAGGGAATCTTGCTGGGATTGGAATTCCACAAAAACTGATTTGGAAATGTGATGTGATTGTGGTGGAGACACCACCTCCCCAGTGCAGCGTCTGGAGCACAGCAGATACTCGGTAAGTTTGTATTGAGAATTGGCTCTGAACAGCCCATGATTTTGGCCCACCGTACACGAGACCCGGAGAAGGTGATGGCACCCCACTCCAGTACTCTTGCCTGGAAAATCCCACGGACAGAGAAGCCTGTTAGGCTGCCGTCCATGGGGTTGCTAAGAGTTGGCTACGACTGAGCGACTTCACTTTCACTTTTCACTTTCATGCATTGGAGAAGTAAATGGCAACCCACTCCAGTGTTCTTGCTTGGAGAATTCCAGGGACGGGGGAGCCCCGTCTATGGGGTTGCACAGAGTCGGACACGACTGAAGTGACTTAGTAGCAGCATACACGAGACCATCCCTTTACATGACCAGTACTGTCCCCACAGGATTAACAAACGCCAACTTGGCACTGTCTCTCCTCCGGGCACCAGGCACTGGACTTCCAGGTGCTCACAGCAGGTGCTGATGACAGTGTGGCGAGAAAGTGCCAAGGTGGGAGAGAGCACAGGGGACTGTAGAGCCCAGGCCCTGACATTGAAGTGGGAGAAGTTAGCCGGGCGAGGAAAGGCAGGAAGAGCATGCCTGGCAGGGACACTCCAGTGTTCTTGCTTGGAGAATTCCAGGGACGGGGGAGCCCCGTCTATGGGGTTGCACAGAGTCGGACACGACTGAAGTGACTTAGTAGCAGCATACACGAGACCATCCCTTTACATGACCAGTACTGTCCCCACAGGATTAACAAACGCCAACTTGGCACTGTCTCTCCTCCGGGCACCAGGCACTGGACTTCCAGGTGCTCACAGCAGGTGCTGATGACAGTGTGGCGAGAAAGTGCCAAGGTGGGAGAGAGCACAGGGGACTGTAGAGCCCAGGCCCTGACATTGAAGTGGGAGAAGTTAGCCGGGCGAGGAAAGGCAGGAAGAGCATGCCTGGCAGGGCGAAGGGCATGGCCAAGTGCAGAGAGAAGAGAGGCCGCTGCAATGAGAAGCCTGTGCACTGCACCCAGAGAGTAGCCCCCGCTTGCTGCAACCACAGACAACCAGGGCAGTGACAAAGACCTAGGACAGCCGAAAATAAAAAATTAATGTTTAAAAATTAAAAGAAAAAAGAATGAGATCAGAACTTTCAGGAGGAAGAAGAAAGAACTTTGCTCCAGGAAACTCTAAGAGCTGAACAATGAGTTTAACCGAGAGCTTCCCAGCAGCCAAAGGGAAAAGGGAAAAAGAAAAGAAAAAAGATTTTCAAGGTCTCCTTATTTTATGTATGTCAGGAAGAAGAGAGAAATATTTCCTTGCCCTGAAACTCTAGGCTTACTTTATGACATGAATATTGCATTTTTGAACTTTGAGAAATACTATGGTTTGGTGAACGCTGCAGGAACATTACCCCCTCAGCTGTTTCCTCCACTTATCTTTAATAAATGCTGGGGAAAGTATTAAATGACAGCTTACAAAAGAGACATTCTGAGGTGGTTTTTACTATACTTATGGAAATAACACCTCAGAGCCTTCCTGGGCTTGCAGAATCTGGAGAGATTTAACAACCATGTGTTGATTTTTCCTACCTAAGAAGAGCAGTTTCCCTGGCCTGAGGCTCAGAGCAGTGTTTTTAGGGATAATGCCCACTGTGTCGGGAATGGACTGTCCCCAGGAGCCATCACGAGCCTCCTCCCCTGTGTGCTAAATATTTAAATCTGCATTCTAAAAGCATCTCCCCTGATCTAATTATTGTGATCTCAGGGGTCTAATCAGACAGCCCAGCTTTGTGCATATATCCATGGTGCTTTGCACAATTAAGGGCGTGATTAAAAAAAAGAAAAAAGATGAGAAACTCACTGAGGCTGGAAATCTGCAGTGTTCAGCCTGGGAAAGTCTGAGTCACAGGGGTGAGCTTGAATCCTGGCAAGATTGGCTCTTTGAGAATATTTCAGTCCAGCTTTCTGTGTTTCACAGGGTTGTGTGGAAAGGGCCCTGGAGCTCATTTAGTTCAATTTCCGTCCCAGGCATCCTGGTCAAGTGGCAATCTGACTTCCGTCTAGAGACCACCAGTGAGAATGAGTGCACAGGGCTGGGCAGACAGGAGGTGCTCAGTGCATTATCATGGAGCCAGGGGTTTAGCATATGTTACATCTCTCGGACATTACAGGAACTTTTTGAGGCATGAACGCTGCTCATCTACTCAGAGGTAGAGATGGGATTTGAACTCTGAATGTGCTCAGCTTTGCAGTGGGGCAGTCAGAGGAGCCTGGTTCTCTAGGGGTTCTTCTCCTGGCCAACTCAGTGACCTTCAGCAGGTCATTGCATCTCTGTGGGCCTCCTGTGTTCCTACTTTTGTGTGTATATATCAGTTCCGGTCAGTCGCTCAGTTGTGTCCAACTCTTTGCGACC
This sequence comes from Madoqua kirkii, assembly GCA_006408675.1. NCBI lineage: Eukaryota > Metazoa > Chordata > Mammalia > Artiodactyla > Bovidae > Madoqua > Madoqua kirkii. The sequence goes on along the minus strand of SJYC01064269.1, from coordinate 16,858 downwards.
CCATGGACTGCAGCATGCTAGGCTTCCCTGTCCATCACCAACTCCCGGAGTTTACCCATACTCATGTCCCTTGAATCAGTGATGCCATCCAACCATTTCATCCTCTGTCATCCCCTTCTCCTCCCACCTTCAATCTTTCCCAGAAGCAGGGTCTTTGTGTGTGTGTGTGTGTATATAATTTATCTATTTGGCTGCTCCGGTCTTACAGCATGCAGAATCTTGCTCTTCATGGTCACATGTGAACACTTAGTTGTGGCATTTGGGATTCAGTTCCCTGACCAGGGATCCAACTTGGGACCCCTGCAGTGAGAGAACAGAGTTCTTGGTCACTGGACCATCAGGGAGGTCCCTATTTTCCTACTTTTAAACAAGGGCTTGGCACTCCACTCAAAGACCCCTGCCAGCTCCATTCTCTGATATACAACAATCTGGTGTGTCTGGATGGTGGGATGGACCATCCCCGGGAGCCCTAACATCAGACACAGCGGACGCCCCACTGAAATCTGTGCTCTTCCCCATTGGCAGCCTTCCAGACCTTCCTGGGCAAAGAGGACGTCTCCCGCGAGATGGAGGAGGTCCTCGCGGAGAGCCGCGTGCAGAGGAACATCCGGCTGGTGTCCGTGCTGGAGCTGCTCAGGAGTCCCTTCGTCCGCTGGCAGCTCATCACTGTGGTCATCTCCATGGCCTGCTACCAGCTCTGTGGCCTTAATGCGGTGAGCACCCCAGCAGAGACAGAGGAACCGGAGGGAGGGATGGGGGGAGGTGGGCCAGGGCTTGGACCCTTTATGCCCTGGGTTCTAGCCCAGCTCTGTGTCACTGGGCAATCATGTAACCTGACCGTCAGTTTCCACATCTGTGAAATGGGATAATGTAATATGGAAAGAGATAATCCATGTGAGATATTCAGTGAAGCAGCTAGCCCAGAATTACCCCGTACTAAATGCTGCCTATGATTATAATTACTTATCCCTAGCAATATATGAACCATGAACTCCCTGATGTTCAAGCTGGTTTTAGAAAAGGCAGAGGAACCAGAGATCAAATTGCCAACATCTTCTGGATCATGGAAAAAGCAAGAGAGTTCCAGAAAAACATCTATTTCTGCTTTATTGACTATGCCAAAACCTTTTACTGTGTGGGTCACAAGAAACTGGAAAATTCTGAAAGAGATGGGAATACCAGACCACCTGACCTGCCTCTTGAGAAATCTGTATGCAGGTCAGGAAGCAACAGTCAGAACTGGACATGGAACAACAGACTGGTTCCAAATAGGAAAAGGAGTACGTCAAGGCTGTATATTGTCACCCTGCTTATTTCACTTCTATGCAGAGGACATCATGAGAAACGCTGGGCTGTGTCGGGTCTCAGTTGGAGCACGCATGGCCTTTCCTTGCAGCACGTGGGCTTTTTTCTAGCTGTGGTTTTCAGTCTCCAGAGCATGGGCTCTGTGGTTGTCCCGCAGCACGTGGGATCTTAGTTCCCCGCCCAGGGATGGAACCCGCATCCCTGCATTGGAAGGCAGATTCTTAACCACTGGACCACCAGAGAAGTGCCTAAAAGTCATATTTCTAAGGAAGGTATTAGAAAGTCACAAGTAAGCGGCATGACATTGAGATTATTTAAAGAAAGATACCCTTGTCTGGGCTGATGCTGGGAAAGATTGAAGGCAGGAGAAGGGGACGACAGAGGATGAGATGGTTGGATGGCTTCACTGACTCAATGGACATGAGTTTGAATAAGCTCCAGAAGTTGGTGATGGACAGGGAAGCCTGGCATGCTGCAGTCCGTGGGGTTGCAAAGAGTCGGACTTAGCAACTGCTCAACAACAACATTGGCTGGGCTGGCTTCAATGCATGATTTTGACCTGAGAAAATTTCAAGGCTTTAAAGAAAAGTTTCTTGAGGCCCAAGTCGATGTGGGCAGGTAAACCAGAGGAGGATCTTCTTCTCTGGGGTACCCTAGCCCACCAATGGACAAAGCCTCCCCTTCTCTCTTAGGGGCTCCAAAAGGTAGAATTCAGAAATTTTAGGAGTAGGGAGGCAGACTTAGGATCATTATGGCTGCTTCCGGAAAACAGTGGATTGTGTCAGGGGTAGTGAGTTCCCCATTCATGAAAGTGTGTAAGCCAGCTGGCCAGCCAGTTGGCAGGAATACATAGAGGAGATTCCCGCACTGAAGCAATCAGATTCCTCCTGAGGTCAGTTACATAGTCAGGACAAGTGTGGCTGGGCCCAGAGGGCAGGAGAAGGGGACTTCTGAAGAAGCCCAGATGAAAGAGTTGCCCTGCGTGTATGAGCCAGGCATACTCCAGTCAGCAGGGAGGGCGTTTGTGGGTGGGTAGGGGAGGCGACCTGAAAGGGGAGTGGTTCCAGTCGGGGGAGGGAAATTAGCAACCACAACGTTCAGCCTCATTTCTCTTTTTTCTCTTGCATCCCTTGTTGGAAATGTCAGGATAAAGTGAAATCATCTTGCGGCTTATTTGCTTAACCTTGGTCTAGTTGCGTCAGCAGAAGGAGGGGGCACCTGGGTTAACTTGCTTGACCTTGACCTAGTCCTATTGTTGCCTCCTCTGGATAAGAATAAGGTCATGCTTGCTGTTGTTCAGTCACTAAGTTATGTCTGACTCTTTTCGACCCCATAGACTGCAGCACACCAGGCTTCCCTGTCCCTCACCATCTCCCAAAGCTTTCCCAAGTTTATGTCCATCGAGTCGGTGATACCATCCAACCATCTCATCCTCTGTTGTCCCCATCTTCTCCTGGCCTTAATCTTTCCCAGCATCAGTGTCTGGAGAAGGCGATGGCACCCCACTCCAGTACTCTTGCCTGGAAAATCCTATGGGCAGAGGAGCCTGGTAGGCTGCAGTCCATGGGATTGCAAAGAGTCAGACACGACTGAGTGACTTCACTTTCACTTTTCACTTTCATGCATTGGAGAAGGAAATGGCAACCTACTCCAGAGTTCTTGCTTGGAGAATCCCAGGGACGAGGGAGCCTGGTGGGCTGCCGTCTATGGGGTCGCACAGAGTTGGACATGACTGAAGCAACTTAGCAGCAACGGCAGCATCCGTGTCTTTTCCAACGAGTCAGCTCTTCAGGTGGACAAAGTATTGATGCTTCAGCTTCAGCATCAGTCCTTCCAAAGAGTATTCAGGGTTGATTTTCTTTAGGATTGACTCATTTGATCTCCTTGCTTTCCCAGGGACTCTCAAGAGGCTTCTCCAGCACCACAGTTCAAAAGCATCAATTCTCTGGCACTCTGCCTTCTTTATGGTCCAACTCTCACATCCATACATGACTACTGGAAAAACCATAGCTTTGCCTACATGGACCTTTGTTGTGCTAGACTGTTTCAGATGTTCCCTCCCTGTTCTGAGTAAGCGGAGAGAGAAAGCATCTGTTTCTTAAAGTTTACACGTGGAATTGTAAAACCACATATGGAATCTGTATGTAATGAGGCATTTAGATCGAGAACCATGACATTTCTAAACAGAACTCTCTCCTTCTGTGAGACATAATTTTCCAATTTGCATATGCTATATTACTTTGTAAATTCCACTCGAGTGTATCTGTAAGCCCCACTGCATAAGCATAGATGGAAAAAAAAATCTCTGCTCCCAGAGCCAGCAGATGTGAGATCTCAGTCACTTTCCTTTGCGTTGACTACTTTCCAACTCTTTTTTAAAAAGTGTATTTATGTACTTACTTTTGGCCATGCTGGGTCTTTCACTGCTGTTCGTGGCTCTCTCTAATTGTGGAGAGTGGAAGGGGTACTCTAGCTGCGGCGCATAGTCTCATCGCAGTGCATTCTCTAGTTGCGGAGCACAGGCCTCAGCAGCTGTGGAGCGTGGGCTCAGGAGTTGCAGCTCACGGGCTCTAGAGCACAGGCTCAATAGTCTGGGGCACCCCCTAGTTGCTCCGACAGCATGAACTCTTTCCAGGCCAAGGATCAAACCCATGTCACCTGTATCAGCAGGCGGACTCTTATCCACTGTGCCACCAGGGACGTCCTGCATCTTATTAAGATGTTCCCTCCCTGTTCTGAGTAAGCGGAGAGAGAAAGCATCTGTTTCTTAAAGTTTACACGTGGAATTGTAAAACCACATATGGAATCTGTATGTAATGAGGCATTTAGATCGAGAACCATGACATTTCTAAACAGAACTCTCTCCTTCTGTGAGACATAATTTTCCAATTTGCATATGCTATATTACTTTGTAAATTCCACTCGAGTGTATCTGTAAGCCCCACTGCATAAGCATAGATGGAAAAAAAAATCTCTGCTCCCAGAGCCAGCAGATGTGAGATCTCAGTCACTTTCCTTTGCGTTGACTACTTTCCAACTCTTTTTTAAAAAGTGTATTTATGTACTTACTTTTGGCCATGCTGGGTCTTTCACTGCTGTTCGTGGCTCTCTCTAATTGTGGAGAGTGGAAGGGGTACTCTAGCTGCGGCGCATAGTCTCATCGCAGTGCATTCTCTAGTTGCGGAGCACAGGCCTCAGCAGCTGTGGAGCGTGGGCTCAGGAGTTGCAGCTCACGGGCTCTAGAGCACAGGCTCAATAGTCTGGGGCACCCCCTAGTTGCTCCGACAGCATGAACTCTTTCCAGGCCAAGGATCAAACCCATGTCACCTGTATCAGCAGGCGGACTCTTATCCACTGTGCCACCAGGGACGTCCTGCATCTTATTGTAAGGACATTTAGCATGACATTTGTCCTCTTCACAGACATTTAAGTGCACAATATGACATTGTTAACCATGGGCATCATGTTGTACAGATCTTCAGAGCTTGTTCATCTTGCTTAACTGAAACTTTATACCTATTCACTAATGACACTGAGTTTCCCTCACTCCCAGCCCCTGGAGACCACCCCAGTGCAACTCCATGCTTCAGAGTATACCTGTGAATGTCACCGGGCTGCTTAGGTCATCCCTAGGCAGTCAAGGGGACAAGTCCTACTTCATTCTTACATGAAGTGAAGTGAGTGAAAGTCACTCAGTCATGTCCGCCTCTTTGCAACTCCATGGACTATACAGTCCATGGAATTTTCCAGGCCAGAACACTGGAGGGGGTAGCCTATCCCTTTCCCAGCAAATCTTCCTAACCAAAGAATTGAACCAGGGTCTCCTGCATTTCAGGCAGATTCTTTACCAACTGAACTATCAGGGAAGCCCTCATTCTTCCAAACCAAAGGATAAGTGCTGGTGAGCTGCAAATCCCAGCCTCATAGCCCACTGTGCTGTGCCCTGGTCCAAGCTCCTTCCCCGCACCTGCTACCTTTTACCCCAAAATAATTCACAAGACCAAAGGAGAGAGCTAGCTAATACGGATGAAAGCCTTTAAATGCACTTTAAGACATGCTCTGTCCCCTTCGTTTTACTAGAAATTATGTGAGGGGAATTTACCAGAAATTATCGTAAAGAATGCTGAGTGCTAAAGAATTAATGCTTTTGAACTGTGGTGCTGGAGAAGACTCTTGAGAGTCCATTGGAATGCAAGGAGATCCAACCAGCCCATCCTAAAGGAGATCAGTCCTGAATATTCATTGGAAGGACTGATGATGAAGCTAAAGCTCCAGTACTTTGGTTACCTGATGCAAAGAGTCAACTCATTGAGAAAGACCCTAATGCTGGGAAAGATTGAGGGCAGGAGGAGAAGGGGGCAACAGAAGATGAGATGATCAGATAGCATCACCTATTCAATGGCCATGAGTTTGAGAAAACTTTGGGAGATAGTTGAGGACAGAGGAGCCTGGCATGCTACAGTCCCTGGGGTCTCAGAGAGTTGGACACAACTTAATGACTAAACAACAACAATGAATGTGGAGGGACACGGCCCATATGTTAAGACAGTCATAACACTGCCAGGCATCTCCATTCATCACTTTATTCTGGACCCACATGTCCTGCAGGGTAGGTGGCTCCATCCCCATTTTCTAAATGAAGAAGCTGAGGCTTGCGGAGGATCAAGGACTTGCTCAAGGTCATGGGGTTACACCTGTGCTGTCAGACGCACATGTCCTGGCACCAGGACCTTGACAGATGCCCCAGCCAGTTCCTGAGACCTTATACCTTGCACTGAACCAGTCTTTCTCAGCCTTGGCACTGTGCACATTTGGGGCTGGAAAATTCATTGCCATGGAATGTTGGTGTACACTCTAGGATGTTTGCAGCTTACCAGACCTCACTCACTAGGTGACAGTTTATGCAACAAACAAACATGTCTCCAGACGAAATGTCCCCTGGGGACGAAAATTGCCCCCAGTCGAGAATCACTGTCCTAAACAAGCATTACATATTGTTCAGTACTTTTTTTTTTTCTTTGCTAAAGCGTCGATGAATAGTTTTCACACTCTTTAGAAATCAAGTGAAAGTTGAACATAACATTTAGTTATTTCTCATTCCCTTTTCAGCGTCAGATTGTTTTTTCCTCTCCTTCTCACGGTAACTTTCAAGTTCTCATCTCTAAAATTAGACCTGCCACTTAAAATTATTTTGTGTAGCTGCCTTCCTCCAGTAATTTGTCCTTTGCTCAAAAAAATACCAGACTTGTGTTTTTGGTTTCTGTGCAAAGGTTCAGTCTCTCTGATGCTGCTCCCTCCCGATAACCGTCATTGAGTATGGAGACCTTTCCCAGGGTCCAAGGTCTCCAGCAGCCCGTGACACATGGGAGGCAGCTGAGTGTCATGTGAGGAAAGGAGTAGGAGGTAAGAACAGGGGTAGCGAGGGTGCAGTTCCTACCAAGTCCTTGGGGGAAAATTTGACTGGATTGCCAAACCTGAGACAAGAAAGCCATAGTTTCCTTGAACCTTCTGGAATCTTCTAGAATGTCAAGAATGACAGTGGAACACTCATCTCCCTTAGGTTACCCTTCCTTCTTTTTAATTTCTCCCTTCTTCAACAGAGGAGGCCAATCATACCAACTCCTCCAGTCCTTGTTTCCTCTTATGGAAAATGGAGATATATATTCTTTTTTTTCTTTTCACAGCTACCCTGAGAATTGCATGAAATCATGTGTTTGTGTTAGTTGCTTAGTTCATGTCCAACTCTTTGCTTCCTCATGGACTGTAGCCTCTGTCCATGGAATTCTTAAGGCAAGAATACTGGGGTGGGTTGCCATTCCCTTCTCCAGGGATCCTCCTGACCCAGGGATTGAACCCAGATCTTCTGCATTGCAAGCAGATTCTTTATCGTTTGGGCCACCAGGGAAGCCCGATGAAATTATGGACAGGGACTATCTCCGATGGTAACTGATGGGCCTCTGTTAGATCTCCCTTCCTCTTAGCTGGCATCAGCAAGACTGTTCCTAGCAGTGCTTTCTTCTTTCTCAATGCCACACACTTAAACTTTGCTGCTTCTGACATGTACCGTTCTTGGGAAGCAAGACTCCCAATCTTTTCAGAATAAACGTAAAACATGAGTGAGGAGGCTCAGAGCGCAGGCTGGTAGGAAGCCACTCGGGTGTGGTGACATTCATTCTAGATGTTCAGTTCAGTTCAGTTCAGTCGCTCAGTTGTGTCTTTGTGTCTTTGACTCTTTCTGACGCCATGAACACCAGGCCTCCCTGTCCATCACCAACTCCAGGAGTTTACCCAAACTTATGTCCATTGAGTCAATGATGCCATCCAATCATATTATCCTCTATCATCCCCTTCTCCTCCTGCCTTCAGTCTTTCCCAGCATCAGGATCTTTTCCAGTGAGTCAGCTCTTTACATCAGGTGGCCAAAGTATTGGAGTTTCAGCTTCAGCATCAGTCCTTCCAATGAACATACAGGACTGACCTCCTTTAGAATGGACTGGTTGGATCTCCTTGCAGTCCAAGGGACTCTCAGGAGTGTTCTCCAGCACCACAGTTCAAAAGCATCAATTCTTGGACGCTCAGCTTTCTTTATAGCCCAACTCTCACATCCGTACATGACTACTGAAAAAACCATAGCTTTGACTAAATGGACATTTGTTGGCAAAGTAATGTCTCTGCTTTTAAATATGCTGTCTAGGTTGGTCATAACTTTCCTTCCAAGGAGTAGCGTCTTTTAATTTCATGGCTGCAGTCACCATCTGCAGTGATTTTGGAGCCCAAAGAAATAAAATCTGCCACTGTTTCCACTGTTTCCCCATCTATTTGCCATGAAGTGATGGGACCAGATGCCATGATCTTAATTTTCTGAATGTTGAGCTTTAAGCCAACTTTTTCACTCTTGGCCTTTTACTGCCAATGTATTTGTCCACTCGATGAGGGCCCAAGCATCACAGTGTTCCCGGGGAGCTAGTGTGCCCCTTGAACTCTTTACCTGTGTGACTGTTGTGTAACACATCCTTTCCCTGCTAGACTAGATCTGGGAGGGCAAGGACAGGCATGTTGTTCCCCACGGTAACACCTGTACCTAACAGAGTTTCAGAGATCCTGCGCTCTGGATAAACAATGGAAAGGGAGACAAGGCTGGGAGAAGGAAGGGAGGGTGGGAGGCTGGAGAGCCTGAGACAGGTTTGTGGCAAAGCGTGACCCCTCCCCTTCTGCCAACCTGGAGTGTCCATCTCATTTGTCTAAGCATCATTAGGAGTTCTGAACCTCAAGTCGTACTCAGCACAAGACTTCTCATCATGAGAACAGAAGCGTTATGAGCAGGTTTCATTTCAAGGTTTCTTCCCAAATAAACTCCTAACTCAAATTAGAGGAATTAAATGCTCTGTTACCCTAATAATTGAGACCATCTCACTAGAAGAACTTGCTCTGTCCCCGTGACTGGAGAGAGTGCTAAATGAGGGCCCTTCCAAGTGGCCACCCTCTGGCACGTGGTCCAGAGCAGAAGTTCTAGATTCAACTGTCTATGTTCGGCTCTCAACATGAAACTTGCCAGCTTGGGAATGAGTTGCCGTAACTGCTCGGTTCCTGTATCCCCTGATGCTGTATCTCCTGTATTTCTGATGCTGTGAAAGTGCTGCACTCAATATGCCAGCAAATTCAGAAAACTCAGCAGTGGCCTCAGGACTGGAAAAGGTCAGTTTTCATTCCAATCCCAAAAAAAGGCAATGCCAAATAATGTTCAAAATACTGCACAACTGCACTCATTCACACACTAACAAAGTAATGCTCAAAATCCTTCAAGCCATGCTTCAACAGTACGTGAAAGGTGAAGTTCCAGATGTTCAAGCTGGATTTAGAAAAGCTAGAGGAACCAGAGATCAAATTGCCAATATCCACTGGATCACTAAAAAAGCCAGAAGGTTCCAGAAAAACATGTACTTCTGCTTTATTGACTACACCAAAGCCTTTGACTGTGTGGATCACAGCAAATTGTGGAAATTTCTTAAAGAGATGGGAATACTAGACCACCTTACCTGCCTCCTGAGAGATCTGAACACAGGTCAAGAAGCAACAGTTAGAACTGGACATGGAGCAACAGACTGGTTCCAAATGGGGAAAGGAGTAGGTCAAGGCTGTATATTGTCACCCTGCCTATTTAACTTACATGCAGAGTACATTATGCTAAATTCTAGGCTGGATGAAGCACAAGCTGGAATCAAGATTACCAAGAGAAATATCAGTGACCTCAGATACGCAGATGACACCACCCTTATAGCAGAAAGTGAAGAAGAACTAAAGAGCCTCTTGAGGAAAGTGAAAGAGGAAATGTTGGCTTAAAACTCAACATTCAGAAAACTAAGATCATGGCATCCAGTCCCATCACTTCATGGCAAATAGATGGGGACACAATGGAAACAGTGAGAGACTTTATTTTGAGAGGCTCCAAAATCACTGCAGATGGTGACTGCAGCCATGAAATTAAAAGATGCTTGCTCCTTGGAAGAAAAATTATGACCCACCTAGCTGCTGCTGCTGCTAAGTCGTTTCAGTCGTGTCCAACTTTGTGCTGCCCCATAGACGGCAGCCCAACAGGCTCCTCCATCCCTGGGATTCTCCAGGCAAGAACACTGGAGTGGGTTGCCATTTCCTTCTCCAATGCATAAAAGTGAAAAGTGAAAATGAAGTCACTGAGTTATGTCCAACTCTCAACCTAGACAGCATATTAAAAGCAGAGACATTACTTTACCAACAAAGGTCTATCTAGTCAAAGCTATGGTTTTTCCAGTAGTCCTGTACAGATGTGAGCTGGATCATAAAGAAAGCTGAGCACTGAAGAACTGATGCTTTTGAACTGCGGTTTTGGAGAAGATTCTTGAGAGTCCCTTGGACTGCAAGGAGATCCAACCAGTCCATCATAAAGGAAATCAGTCTTGGATGTTCATTAGAAGCACTGATGCTGAAGCTGAAACTCCAGTACTTTGGCCACCTGATGCGAAGAACTGACTCATTGGAAAAGACCCTGATGCTGGGAAAGATTGAAGGCTGGAGGAGAAGGGGACAACAGAGGATGAGATGGTTGGATGGCATCACCAACTCAATGGAAATGAGTCTGAGTAAACTCCAGGAGTTGGTGATGGACAGGGAGGCGTGTCGTGCTGCAGTCCATGGGGTCGCAAAGAGTCGGACACAACTGAACGCCTGAACTGAACTGAACCTGGGCTCAGAGCCCACACAGCGCATACAGTGGGACGGACGCACTGCAGGAAGCACAGGCCTGGTCTTTGTCCAGCTCTTGCCTTGTCAGCTGTATGTGGTCTTTGATCCTCTGGCAATGTCCCCTTCCAGGCTCTTGAGAGGTGAAAATGATTTGCATGTCATTTGCATGTTGTGCTTTGTCTCTAGAACACTTGTCCTAAGAAGGAGAGCTTTAGGGCATCAGAGGCAGGGGGTCAAGGAGGCCCAAATCCTCCCGCTGTGCCCCTTTCCCACCAGCTCCTGCAAAGTCCCTTAAAGGTCTGTTACTGAGTCCAAGCTCGCTCTGCTTGCCACATGACTGGCCAGCGAATCTGAGAGACTAGGTGTTGAGGCGAGGAAAACGACTGTTTGGAAAGCCAGCTGACCGAAAAGATGGCAAGCTAGCACCTCAAAATAACCACCTTGTCAGGGCCTGGTTACCAGGTTCTTTTATGGATCAGAGGCTGGGGGAGTGGGGAGCAGGTGAGGAAATAAGGTGAAAAGATGGTTCAGTCCTTGCCAAGGTCCCCTAGAATGGCTTCAGGCAGGAGAATGTGTTCGTTTCACTTTCTTACAGTCTTTCACATGTGGGAGGCTCAGGTTATCTCCCTGGGGCAGGCCATTGTGTACATTTATGATAACAAACAGAGTTAAAGTCACAGAAGCAGATCCAGTGTAAATTTAAAAGTACCCTTCCGGTTACAGGTCCATCCCACAGGGAGGAGGCTGGATGGAGACAGAACAGAGATGCTTCCACCCTGGGCTTGCACACAACCTGTACCGTGTCCTCCTTTACCCAGGAGTGGTGGCATCTCCATAGAGAGATGGGAGTCTTCCAGACTGATCCCCGCTGTTTGTTGTACACCCATTAGAGAAAGGATGCTTTAAGAAAACTTTCATTTAAAAAGCTTTCACCACCTCCTTGCATGACAGAGTATGATTACCTTCTTTCAGAGAACAGAGATTCAGAGACGTGAAATCATTTGCCTCCAGACCCTCAGGTCACCAGAGGCAGCCCTGAGATGGAAATCCTGCCTTGCCCGCCTCCCAGAATAGCAGCTCCTCTACTCTACCGTCTGCCTCAGTGGATGGAGATGATCAGGCAACCAGAGAGAGCCTGGTTGTGTTGGGGTGAGGTCAACACAAATCATAGTCCGTGGGAGGGTCCGCCGCGGGACATGCTCCAGACTTCGTGTTTCTGTGCAGTTCAACGCCCTCAAACTGCCAGATCAAATAAACCTCAGCGGAAGCAGAGACAGAGGCAGTTACCGTCCGGCTCTGTAAGATGATGCAGGAAGAGAGAGATGGCTTCATGGAGGGAGCCAAATGAGACTGGCAGCTCGTGTGACGCGTGGGCCCTCCCTGTGGGGACACGGCCAATCCAGCAGGTCCTCCTTGCTATGGGGAGTATGGGGAGACTGTTCAAAGGATAGACTTCTGCCTATCACTGCAGAAATGCATATAACTACAAGAGGACTGGGGGCTTCCCAGGTGGCTCAGTGCTGAACCCACCTGCTAATGCAGGAGACATATGAGATGTGGATTTGATCCCTGGGTGGGGAAGATCCCCTGGAGGAGGGCATCGCAACCCACTCCAGTATTCTTGCCTGGAGCATCCACAGACATAGGAGCCTGGTGGGCTACAGCCCGTGGGGTCGCAAAGAGCTGGACTCAAGTGACTTGGCACGCACATAAGAGAGGGCCACTTATAACTGTCCCTGTGAGTCTGTAGTGTTCTGCACAGTGCCTCTCCACTAACATTTAAACCCGTCAGGAGTGCCCAAGGCAGTGCTGCTCCAGGGAGAGTTGGAGGCAGGAAAGAAGCTGTGGTGGGAAGGGGCATGAGGGGCAGGAAGGATCGTGGCACCAGCTTCCACGAAGAACACAGATCACGTGAGGTCAGAGACTGGATGCTTCTGACAGAGGAACAGGTCAGGAGGTAGGTTTTGGGGATGACACTGAGAATAACACAAACATCAGCCTCCACCTTTGCAGCGGAGTGTCAACTGAAAAAAAAAAGTCACAGCCTGAAAATAGAGTTGCTTTCTTTGGTGGAAATGTTAAAGACTCCAGACTTGGGAGGCAGATCTCAGTAGCCTTGAGAAAACTGCTCCAAGGAGGTGGGAGGTGGAATCAGGCTATATACGAGTTTGCAACAAAGGGCGCAGGCAGTCTGAACATCAAAGATTATGGTGAGGTAAGGAAAATCAGATATCAAGTTTGTGAACTGCGTGTTCTTCCATTTATGTGGAGATGAAAGCCTCTGGGCTCACTGAATTCACTCCTTTCGTATGCACCTCAGTTATCTGGGGCCGATTCCCGTTTCTCGATTGCCTACATCCTCAATTCCCTGTTCACCTTAGAGAATGGTAGACTCAGCAGACGGCTGCTTCTTGCGTTCCTCAGAGTTCCTCAGCAATCACCATCATGGGGGGTGGGAGGGGGGAAGTATCTGCAGGATCGCTGGCCCTGTGTTCCCTTTTGGGAGCCCTCACTCCCATTTACGAAATCGCTGATGGTTGTGACCTTTCTTGCCCACGGATATGGCTGGAAATATTTCATTTCACAAGTTCAACTGGGCATGGTTGGAGAGACCACTGACTGTTGAAAAATGCATGAGTTTGGGTGAAGATTAAGAAAGGCTCTAAACTGCTCTGGTCCAACCCTGAAGATGTGCTGGGGATCACAGTCACCTTCAACATATAAACAAATCCAGTGGAAACTGAGGCTTTGGGGAACATTTTGGCTTCTGTCATGACCCTAGGAGCTCTAGGAATTAATGCATTTATCAGGAGTCACTTCTCTACCCTATGGATGTGACAGCAAAGATACAGTTTAAAATTCTAATTTATCAGCTCACTCAAATGAGAGGCAGACACAAACAGGAGAGTCTGTCTTTTATGTGACCATTAAAACCCATTTTTGCCCCCAGATGCATCAGAGCCCACAAGCTCAGATAATTACGTGCAGTAGTTTTTCCCGGCGTCTGTGTATGCTTGATCATGTCCCACTCTTTGCCACCCCGTGTACTGCAGCCTGCCAGACTCCTCAGTCCATGGGATCTCCCAGGCAAGAATATTGGGGTGGGTTGCCATTTCCTCCTCCAGAAGTCTCTAGATGTGTGTGGTTTTCTATCATTCTGCAAACTGTTGCTTTTCAAGGAAATGGCTGGGATTGAGGGAACACAAATGATTTACGTTCAGCCTTTTGATACAGAAGTTTGGATCAATGAATAGTGACTGTCCTTACCCAGCTCCTAACATCTCCCAGGAAGGGTGTGTGGTTGTCCTCTTTTGACCAAGGAGAAGAAGGAATCTCAGCTGGACAGAGAAAATTGTCTGAGGTCGCTCAGGTAGTTCAAGATGGAGCCAGGTCTCCAAACTCCAAATCACTGATTTTCTGACCCCCTGTCAGTGTCTGATGTCATATGAGTTTCTGTTAAGGTTAGGTTTGACCTCATGTGGCAGAAACCTCAACAGCAACCTAAACAATAGGCCTTCTCTCTCACATGAAGAAAATTGAAAGGGCTGGCACAGTAGCCCCAGGACCACATGCCATGTTTTGCAGAAGGCAGTCCTGGTTTATGGCTGATGTCCTAGAAACATTATTAACACTCTCCAAAGTGCCAAGGTTTGGATAATAAACTATCAAATCACCCTAGTGAGTACAGACACAGTCTCCGTCTAACTTCCTGCTCCAGCATCTGAACAGGTGGCTTTCATCCCATAAGAGTTCTATGTACAGCTTTTCAGCTTGAAAGTTGTGGAACTCACAGGAGCGTCATTCACGTTGTACCCATTATAGATTTAGTCTGACAGTTTTCCAAAAGATGATAGTAAAATGTCTTGTGGATCAGACACCATCTCTTATTCTCAGAATGTTACCCTGGGGGCTAAAAGCAGTGCTGTCCCAAGAGGGCTGCTGAAGCTGCAGCCATCACATTCATCATCCTGAGAGCAGAAAAGAGGAAGGGCAAAAGTGGAATCACACCTCTTTGGTGAAAACCTACTTTTAAGGAGAATTCCTGGAAAGCCCACCAAGATTTCTATTCTTATCTCATTGCCACACTTAGCTAGGCAGTGTTGCTCCCAGCAATGTAGACATTCTTTGAGTAATGGGAGAAGGGAAAATAAGTCATTCCCTTGGCTCGTAGCTCCACTTTATCCCTCTGGACTTAGCAGCAAATCTCAGAGACCATCTTGTACCTGAATTTAGTTTAGGGAACAGATGCCTTTCACTGACCTTTCTGCCTTCTTTGTCTCTCCTGCTTCATAGATTTGGTTCTACACCAACAGTATCTTTGGAAAAGCTGGAATCACTCCAGAAATGATCCCCTACATCACCTTGAGCACAGGTGGCATTGAGACCCTGGCTGCCATCTTCTCTGTAAGTAAACTGAGGATTATTCCTGAGAACATCATGGGATTTAAACAGCACTATGGGGACCCCCAGGGGCCAAACCAGCATGGCTCTAAAGGAACATTCCCTTCGTCACTCCGAAGGTGTCTGAATTTGGGGAGTTTATCATGCAGTTATCACTGATGTTTCAGCCAAGTAGAGAACATTCTTATCTACATCTTGTCTTCTTTTTAATAAGTAACTCCTTTCTTTGAACTCTCACCTAGTACCAAATGACACACTGTAATGGGCACCCTGAGAAGAGGCCCATAGCTCCCTGGGAGGCCAGATGGGAGTCTGTACAGACCTAAGTTCTGTTACCATGACTTGAAAACCATCAGCTATCATCACCACCCCCAAACATGTAGGAGTTTGCCAGGCAAAGAAAGGAGAAAGGACACTTCAGTCCATCGGCTCAAGAGGGAAGCTTTAATGATAAGCCACAATGTTCAAAAGAAGAGAGACATAGAGTTCATCACTCTTTCTCAACTTGAATGTATAAAATAAACACTGAGGGGAAAATAAAACCTTAGGGGTTTCAGAATCTAGCAGCAATTGCACAGGTTTTGCAATCAGACCAAACCAGAATTGAATCCTAATCCTGGCTCCGGAACTTCTTGACTGTGTGGTGTTGGACAATGCATTCCACCTCTCTGTTCTTGTTTCCCCCTTCACGAACTATTCGTTTCTCTTCTAACTTGACCTTGATGAAGTAGCTCATTTATTTCCACTTGTGCTCACTGATTTGCACTGCAAGATTGATGCCAGTGCCAATAGGCAGAGGCTTCTAATTGTATTCCTGCCTCATTTTCAAAAGAACAGTTTAATTTGCTCCTTGCTCTTAATGGAGCATTCTAACAAGATGCTTTTAAATATGTATGTCATGAAATTGTTGAGACCTGATGCTTGTCCCCCTTTTCCACTCATGGTCTTTTTGTTAGGAAAACATATCTTGATGTTTCACAACCTGGAAGTTTTGCAAAATTCTTGTCTCAATTTACAGACTGCACGCAATTGTCATTAGTAATTTTTACACTGATCAGCAAGAAAGCGCAGTCAGCCTGGAATGAAAGTGGTGGGAAAATTACAAGGTTTGTTTTTTGAGGGTTTTTGTGTATTTTGTTGCTATAAGAAATCAACATGAGCTCATTAGAGTAAATTCATAAAATACAGAAAATAGAAACAAAGAAGAAATACCTACAATCATACTACCCAGGTAAGTTTGGCAAAATTTCTTTTGTTCTCTAGACATAGACAGCTGTATTAATCTTACTCAGTATAATGCTATCTTTAGCTCAAAATTGCTAATTATTAGAGAGATGCAAATCAAAATTACAATGAGGTATCATTTCACACCAATCAGAATGATCATCATTAAAAAGTCTAAAAATAACAATTGCTGGAAAGGGTATGGAGAAAAAGGAACCCTCCTACACTATTAATGAGAATGCAAATTGTTGCAGCCACTGTGGAGAACAGTATGGAGTTTCCTTAAAAAGCTAAAACTGGAGTTGCCTATGATCCAGCAACCCACTCCTGAGCATATATCCAGAGAAAACTGAAGAATAATAATAATTCAAAAAGATACATGCACCCCAGTGTTGGTAACAGCACTGTTAACAATAGCCAGGACATAGAACCAACCTAAATGTCCATCCACATAGGAATGGATAAAGAAGATGTGATATATATATACACAGTGGACTATTACTTGGCCATAAAAGAGTGAAATAATGCCATTTGTAGAAACATGGATGGACCTAGAGATTATCACACTAAGTGAAGTAAGTCAGGCAAATATCATATGATATCACCTATATGTGGAGTCTAAAATATGACACAAATTAACTAATTTAAAACAGACTCACAGGCATAGAAAACAAATTTATGGTTACCAAAGGGGAAAAGGTGTGGGGGG